>NW_020868952.1:617476-636468 GCF_003789085.1 Penaeus vannamei
ATAGACAAGATGTCTTGACCTTTTTGAAGCCTCTGCTTTGGTATCCTCAATCTAGATTAATTAAACTCTTATTGTCAATTAAATGTTCTGAGGAGATGTTAACATATTTTCCACCAGCGCCAAAGCGCTCTATCAGCATTTACGTGTTTCGTGGTCTGAACCATCATCTCCATTCTTTGTATTTCTTCTCATGACCTGGGAGTATATGAAAGGTTAGATCTCCCTTTCCATCAAATTGTGGTTCAACAAACTATCAACTACACAACTCCTTGGCATTCTCACACAAAAGAACTTAAGATTCTTTGATTAACACAGTGAATCCTGAACCCATTTACTATGGGTGTCCCACATATGAGACACCCGGAAAAAAAATTGCCAGGCGTCCCGCCAGTGTGACACTGTATTGGGGCAGCAGAAAGAGTCCGCGCTAGCCCTCGCGCCAATTTTGTAGCCGCCTGGAAACTTTTATTTTCAGCTTCAAAATATACCAGTGTTACTGGGTTAAGCGCATACAATAAATTTTTGAACGAAGAAGGGTTTGCTTTCACCAAGTGCTTGTGGCTAGGTGTGGTTATTATGCTCTATAGAATCGATAATGGTAAATGCAATTAGTAATTCAATGTCAGGCTACTTCAAAGAATCGTCAGTCCAAAGTTCGGCAGGTAAACAATATAGACACTCTTTTAGTTACATAGCTTTTAGTTTCACTTCATAACGCTTTTTCTCAATGGTTTATAACATATCTAAGTAATTATACATTTTCGCTCGTGAGGATAGCACTACTTTTCTTTATTCTATGGATTTCATTGTCAGGGTAACTTAGCTTCATGATGTCATGCCAAATTAGTCTATAGAAGGTAGGAAAGGTTAACTTGGGTTTTTGGTTTGCATGAACCTAAAACCTGGTTTTGGACTTAGTCTCTGGAGGGTGCAACGCTCTCAGTAACAATTACCAACACAGGTATGTTAAAATAGTGTGTTTACTTTTGAGCTGGTTGCATTGCGGACAGTGAAGGCCTCGGAGGTTCCAAACATGGCCTCATTGTCCTGCTGGTCCTGACAAGTTGTCTGGACAAGCAAAAGGAGTTCCAAACGCAACTTTATGCAGGTCGTTCTCCCATTACCCTAATATGGGAGGTGTGCAACCCCAATCCCCCTCCTAGAATGCTAATATTTTCACCACATGTAACAAGCAAAATAGAGCCCTGATGAATTGAGTAACACAATGAATTTATGAGTAACCTTTTGATCTAAGCAAGCTGGAGGGCAACATCTTCTGCTGTCAGTTCTTTGAGCCTGTTGATTTTAAATTTGATGGTTATAGGAAAATACCATAACATGCCCTGATTGGTGATAACATCCTGATGTTGATTACCAGGAGCTCAGGGGGATATGATGTCAAAATGAGAAGTATTTTAATGCTTTTTGTTGCTTCTACCATCTAGCAGCCAAAGGACACTATCCCTCCACCACAAGCTGGTGAGATAATGCTTAGTCTACTTCTTTTTTAACAATTTATTGCTGGGGAGAAGTGTGCAAAATTAGCTTTTGGCTATTGTTGAAGAGCTGTAGCTCTGCATGCTGGCACATGGTTTGCAACTTTTCCATTCTGTCTAATGTAATTTGACAAACATAATCCAAACTATATACCATTAAACTTCTAATGACAGGCCAAAAAGTCAGTTGTCATGTAAGCCGTGACAGCTTTCTCCAATGATCAGTAAATATTTAACCCATTCACAAGGAATGAAATTTTAGGTAAGGTTTGGTAAGATAGATTTATATTACCATGCTGAGCTGCCATTAAACTGACTAGGAAATGGAGATAAATTATGATTAGGAGTCATCCAACTTGTGAGAATTTTCAGTGTGATATGATAGGATGTCACTCAAGGTGAATGGGTTAAGAAACCAATAGGTTATCATTTGCATATTATATAATAATGTGGTGCTGTTGTGGAAGGTCAGACTAATTCGTTACATTTGAGAATGCATTTTAGAATTTTTCTAGGCATTGTTTTATATTCTGTTATGTGTGTCTGGGTGGAGGTGAACTTTCTTGCTATCCCCATAAATTGAATGCTTTTGCTTGTACCATGTGTGAGGAAAATCAATTTCAGTGGTTGGTCAGCTGGGAAATTTGGTAATCAATGATCATGTAGGAAGCTTGCACACAGTGGAATGAATTTTAAGCATGTGTAATTATAATTTTCCTATTTTGATTTTTACAGGAGAGCAGGAAGTGGATCTCATGGAAGAACTTCTGGACTCGGCAGAAAACTTTGATGAATTGAATGATGTTGCCGATGATAAAGCCAGTAAGTGCATTTCCTATTGTTACAAGATTGAAGTGAAAGAGTTTCTAAAAGGTGATGATAATGTAATCTGAAGCATAGTGGTGAGACAGAGTTTCCCTTTTCCTAAAGCTGGATTATTATAGTGGATTGTGATATCCAGATTTATTGCAAGTCTTGCTGCCCTTCTGCGTGAACCTTATCCTCAAAGAGCTGATCGCATTTTCATAGCACATGCTAGAGACAGAACATGTAAAGACATGTTTTGCCTATAAATATATAGATAAAATTACAGCTTTATAGATGAATAAAGACTCCTCTTAAGCTTCACTACCAGGTTTATTGAACTAGTGATTTTGATCCAATTATAATTGCTCACCCCGTCCTCTTTATCTCTCTTTTAGATAAACGCCGCAAGAAAGTTGTTGACAGTAAGGATGCCTCAAGTAAGAACAAAAAGGAAGATTCCAAAGAGATGGCACTAAAAAGAAGCAAATTAAAGGAGAAGCAGGATGCTGCTCGAGCCAAAAGAGAAGGGAAAAAGAAAGTGAAAACTGTTAAGAAGGATGGTGAAGGAGGTGAGTTTGTGAACCCACATAGCAGATGCCTGGAATGGTTCCTCAAGTGAAAATATGAATTTACCCTCTATTTCTGATTGACTTTTGTATATTGAAATGTGAAATGCAATAAGACTTCAGTAATTGATTATGCCATTGGTAAGCATCTTCAGTAGAATATTTTTTCTGTTAACTGTTTAGTATCTAGTTACCTTTAGTCAGGTGTCTTGTGAATTATTTTCAAATATTTAAGCATTCTCACCAAAGACAGAAACTGGAACTGCTAATAAACTCTTGTGTGAACTTTCCAAATGTAAACAGATGACGGAGGCAAGATAGGGGAAGAAGAAGGAGATATGGAGTTTGATACAAGGAGTGAAGCATCATCTGACCACCAGTTCTCTGATGATGAACCATCTATGAGCGAGGCTTCACATGCATCTTCCATTTCTCGGGAATCTTCACGTAAGTACATGATGGTTGTCTCCCTTAATTCTCCTGTCTCTTCTTTTCCTTTTTATATCCCCTTCCATCCTCTTTCCCCACTTTCTCCTGTTTCCTCTTTTCCTTTTTATTTCCCATTCCTTCTTCTTTCAACTCTCCCTTTTCTCTCACTGTTTCCCTTTCCCCTCCTCTGTCTCCCTTTTCCCCTTTAATTTCTCTCTCTCTCTCTCTCTCTCTCTCTCCTCTCTCTCTCTCTCTCTCTCTCTCTCTCTCTCTCTCTCTCTCTCTCTCTCTCTCTCTCTCTCTCTCTCTCTCTCTCTCTCTCTCTCTCTCTTCTCTCTCTCTCTTTCTCTCTCTCTCCTCTCTCTCTCTCTCTCTCTCTTCTCTCTCTCTCTCTCTCTCTCTCTCTCTCTCTCTCTCTCTCTCTCTCTCTCTCTCTCTCTCTCTTCTCTCTCTCTCTCTCTCTCTCTCTCTCTCTCTCTCTCTCTCTCTCCCCTTTCTCCATCTTTCCCCCTGTTCTCTTCTCCCTCTCCTCTCTCCTCAGTAATTTTTTATATATGTCATAATATTTTGTAGCAGTGCTTAAAAGGATTCTCTTTTTTAGAATATTCTATTACTTACAGCTGAGAAGGAAGATATTGAAGAAGAAAAAGAAACAAGAAAAAGGAAACACAGTGCATCAGAGACCTCAGTGAAGAGTAATGACGATTGTAAGTGTTATATGTGTACTATTTTCATTGAGATTTAGATGAATACATATTCTTTATGTATACATACAGGTAAAACATAGAGAAGCTTTTCCAAGTTGGAAAATCAATGATGTTGCAATGTGTTTAATAGCAAATGAAGTCTGATGATTCTGACACCATTTATGTAACTATATTGATGGAGTGAGATTTTAATAAATGCTATACCTTGCGATATGTAACTTGGAGATGTTTTTGTGGGTCAAAGGCTGGATACTCAAAGGGTGCCTAGGAGGCTTTACCTTCCGTCTGGTGAGCAAAGTAAGTGTGGATGTGGTGACTTATCTCAGATTTCATCTTTTATAAACTAATGGTTTTGCTAGCTTTATATCCACACTTTATGACCTTGTGCCACTGTAAATTATCTAGTGTTGGATCTTCAGTGGCCAATTACAGCTGTTTTAGGCGGCTCTTCGGTAATCTTGACTAATCGCAAGACACAAACACTCATCAGCTGAGTTTGTAAACAGCACTTTCACTTTTTAGGTGACATGGGCTGGAAGCCTATGTCACCTAAAAGAGATACAGTGCTGTAGCATGTTTTGAGTATCCACCCCCACAATCTTAATTTTTGCTAGATAATGTTTAGTACTAGAAATACATAAATTGCCATACAGTATATATATATTAGTTACAGTATTGATGCTGTTCAGGTGTTAGGCAGCATTGTTTGAAACTACATTTCTGCCTGTTACAAACCTATAAAAAGTAGCCACACTTTTATATACATAAACATTTAGGGCATAACATGTCTATATATGTTCTGATAGAGAAAGATGTGCATACCAAGAAATCTGTGTGCAGAAATCTATTTTTTACCAAGGCTTTTTAAAATTTTGGAATAGAGTTTTTTCTGCTTTATCATGACTTTTTATATAGTATATTGGACATATTTTATTATGAAAGTGATGAATTTTTAAGGTAGTTTCATGTGTGATACTTTTTTGTCGGGAAGCCAAAATAAAGATTACAATTAGTTCACACTTTTACGTAAATGATTTTTAACAGCACCGGAAAAGAAGGTAAAGGAGAATACAACGAAGAAAAAATATGACTACATAACCAAAGTAAATTACATGTTCCGTGATGCACGGTTCTTCCTGATGAAGTCCAACAACGGAGAGAACATTGTTTTATCAAAGTCCAAAGGTGTGTGGTCTACACCTCCTCAGAATGAAGCAAAGCTCAATCAGGCTTACAGGGAAGCTAGGAATGTTATCCTTATCTTCTCAGTTAAAGAAAGTGGACGTTTCTGTGGTGAGTGATTACTTATTTGTTTGTTTTTGTGTGCTCTCTTTGAAATACTGGATTTGAATAGCTGAGGCATCTTTTGGTTGCCATCCTACATAATTTTTTCTTAGGCTTACTCATTTTTCTCGGACTTTCAGGATTCGCACGCCTGTCAGGGGAGTCAAGACGAGACCTTCCCCCAGTGTCCTGGGTTTTGCCTCCAGGATTGTCAGCTCGTGCTTTAGGGGGAATATTTGAGATGGATTGGATATCTAGGTAATTCTTACAAAGGATGTTTTGAGTTTTGAGTTAAGATTACAAAAGTAAGCCTTGTATATGTATTTGTAGGGATTACTCTAGAAGGGTTTTTTATCTGGGACCCATGGAACCCAGGTTCAAAAGGTATCATTTGCACCTCCTTGATGAGGGGAATACAAATGCTTATCATTTATTCACACTCATATTCTGTTTTATACATTAGTTACATGTTTATCACATTGCACAGTTTCCGTATGTAAAGGTATGATATTGGGGTACTGGTATTAATGGTTATATATTTTTATTTGCAGAAAGGATCTCTCCTTCACCAAAACTCAGCATCTTTATAATCCCTGGAATGAAGGCAAACCAGTAAAGATTGGAAGAGATGGTCAGGTAAGAGTGCAAATAGTGTTTTTTCTTTTCTTTCTATTCAAATTGATCTTTATGCCTTCCGGTGAGGTTTCCTTTTATGATTATTAACCCATTGGATCCGTTTAGAGCGTTTGAAAACCCATGAATGGTGACAAGACTCAGTGCCTCCCCTTTGCAAAGTTATTTTGAGTGAATTTTTGTAGCCTTTTTGCTATTTTCCAATGTCTTTTGAATTGCTTTATCCAGATGATAATAGCTTATTTCCTTGCACAGACTCCATATCATCTCTCCATGTAGTAATAACTCAGTGCAAGAAAAAAGAAAAGTAAGGAACATTGGCTTATTTGTGTCATATATCTTATTTTTTGTAATTTTCAATTTTCCATAATATACCTTGCACTGCTGGTCACAGTAGCCAGGAATATGGTGCACAGCATGGAAATGGCGTCCTCCTTATAGCCAGCGCTCTTCCAGTCACAGCTTATGCATATATCCCACATTTGTTTATTGATGGGAATAATGCGAAAGCCCCCTTCTAAGCGCCAAATGAGTCAAATCACACTCCAAGAGGTTTATGCATCCTTGGCGAGTCTTTTCCATCACCCTCGCCTTCGCTCATGACAGCAAGTTGGCGTCACCCAGCCTGCTGCCATTTTGCCCGATGATGGCATGTTCACGTCACCCAGCCCTCAACCCAGATATTTCCTTGACGGGACCGTAATGTCATTCGGATTGTAGGGGTTGAGAAGAATTATATAGATAATATAATTAAGCTTGTATTATGACAAATCCATATGATAAAAGTCTCATGAATTTTGTAAGATTCTATTATCACATGGTTTTTCATTTTATCTTTTAATTCATCTCTCTTATTGAATTGCCTAACACTTAGCATGCACTCTTAGACCATCATATAAATGTTAGTGGGAGTATTAGGTCATTAATGATTACTTAATATCATTATTGTTCTTTGGATTTCTTTGCCATGGAATATTTTCCTCCAACTTAATCTTACTCCTAGATTAAGCAGTCAGGTTTGGTATGTCTTTGGTATGTGAGGAAATGAAAGATAATTCTTTCTTATTCTCCTTAAATCTTTTTGTCTATCTTGCGTTGGTGTCTCATTTCAGTTATTAACTGGTGTCACCTATATGATCCTGTAATGTAGATCTAGGTTTCGCTCTTTGCCACTTTTGTGATGTTTCACTCTTTGCCACTTTTGTGATGAAAGGGACAGACAGATAGACTGGGATTGTGACTGCACAGTGTAAAATTGTGGTTGTGATTGCGTATGTGATCTCAGTAAAGACCAAAGATTAAAATTTGCTCAAATAAGGTAAGAGTATTGATTTTAAACACTTACTTTTCATTGACACTTAATCTGCTAATGTTTTGATTTATTAGTAATGAACAAACTTGTGTTACACTGCAGTGAAGATGGATTATTTTTATCTGTATACTAAGATGTGGAAAAGGTGAAGATGCAGAAAGTAACATCAGTACGAGAAAGCTCAAAGTAAATTTAGTGTTTAATCATTCAATGAACTTGTTTGGAAATATGATTTGTAATCAATAAGTTAAAGCTGTAATTGAGTGAAAAAATGAGTAATTGAAACTTGAATATGTAAAGCAAGATTTTAAAAGTTGTCAGTGCAATCTGTTAAAAGATATTTGTTTCATTTTACTACTTTATTTCAGGTGTCCTTTTTCACTTATTGTTAATGCGTAAGATATTCAAGGAGAAAGACAAAAAATCTTTATCTCTGTTTATAGGAGATTGAACCAAGAGTAGCAGAGGAGCTTTGTCGACTCTTTCCCAAAGATGACGGGGTTAATCTCACACCAGTCTTGCACAAAAGCAAGCGAGCAGCACGGGTTGCTCGGGCCAGGGGGCCTCTCCGCCGGCCACTTCAACCAGCAGGAGACCGCCGTGGCCGCCCCAGAGAACGTGGAAACTTCCGGGGCCGAGGGGACGTAAGCTTCAGGTGCGTCACTACCACCAAGGTTCAGTCACGGCTTGGAGAGTTACATATCATATTGATGTTGCCAGTGATGGCTCTCTGGGTAATGATAGCTTCATCTCTCACCAGTGCACAACTAGTACCCATCACATTACATAACACCACACATGTTGCAGTTTGAAACTATTTAGTAATGAAACCCTATAATTCTATTATGCAACAGCACACATGACCCAGTTTTAAATAAGTGGAAATCAGTATTTAGACATTCAAGACCATTTTTTCAGTATTCATCACAAACAACAGTCAGTGCTGGTCTCGGGTTGAAGTTGTGTTGTGGAAGGAGATGTATGGTAGCATTCTCTATGGTGGCAACAGTGGCAACTAGCAGATAAGACTCTCCAGTATCCAATACAGTAAATGGACTGACAGTCAGTAAGTGCGTGGCAACGTGTCACGGATTCTGCTAGTATCAGGGTAAACACGTGAGACTGGCATGGCCCCTAGTGGGTCAGCCCCACTCACTCCCTCAGTGTCTTGTTACCGCTCTGTCTCTCACCCCAGTGCTGAGGACCCCTATCCTCTCACAGACTCTCTGTCCCTTTCTCTCTCACACAACCTGGCTAGTGAGTGACACACCCACCACAAACATAACCAGTGCAGTGCGTACCTCCACATCAGTTAATACCTAACTACCATCATCAAGAGCAGGCATAGACTAGGTGTTTCCTTTTGATAATTAGAACTTCAGATAGTAGAAGAGTAAATATATGCTGGTAAATAAGTTCTACCCAGTGGACTTGTCCGTCAGTATATCTTAAGAGACCATTATCCAAATAGTAGTATAATGAACTTTCAGTGAAAGTAGTGAGTGGTTGGGTCAAGTCCATATACCAGCAGTAGGTGACACTCACTAGCAGGTTGGCACAGAGCCAGGCCCCACCATGTGGACTCGGCTTAGCTGTAAGGTATTGGTCATAAACTTTTTTGTAAGGTAGTGTCTTGCATGGACTCGCTCAAGCATTCAGGACCAAGTGTGTTGGAGATCATAAGTTCACACCAGAGATTAATAGGTGACTGAAGCCCTGAGCTAAGTCATTGATCAATGAGAGAGTATTTGCCTGGCTAGTGAAATAGTGTGGGGGATATTAGTGAGTGAGAAATGATCAGTGAAAGTGAGAAGTGAAGTAAAAGTGAAATGGTGAAATATCAGTGCATTGTGTTGCGCTCAAGACAGCAAGAGGGCAAGTCCCTGCCATCTGTATTGTCAACACAACACATCATCTTCGAACTTGGTGAGTATGCCAATAATTATTCATACTTTTTCATATTCTGTGAATCAGTATTTATCGAGGAGTCCTTCTCTCTTTAAAAAGAGCAAACCATATCAATGCCTTTTTTGTTTATGGTCCAGCTATTTTTGAAAGCCATTGATTTTAAATATTTTTTCTAGATTCATGACAACTGAAGTAATGTCGCATAAGAGGGAATAATTAGTTTTCAATTATTTGTGTAAAATTGACTAAAGTCATCAGGAGGAAAGTACTAAAAACTTAAAAGTTGATAGCCTTGAATGCAGTATGAATTTAAATGGTTTATACAGCTCTTTAACTACTATATCTCTATGGAGCAATGCAAGAAACCAGTGACATTATTCAAGTAAGGGCAGTGCTGCAAGATAACTACTTAGTACTGATGTCTTTGTCATAAAGATTTTACACAAGAATGACCTCATTTATGTGGACCGAGTTGATGCTCCTCTCAGCTTAGCCGGGAGATGTATGTTGGCTTTGAACAATACATTGAAAGAAAAAAAGGGTGTGTGGGAGGGAGAATGGGAAGAAGATGGGAAAGGTATGTGTTACCTTGGCTGGGAGAGCCTAGTTGATAGAACAGTCTATCTTGCTATACCTTTTACAGACTATTCACTATATATGTGTGCAATCTGACCTGTAGGACAAAAACTTTTATGTGTACAGTCCTCTGTGGGGATCTAAGGTAATATTACTGGTTGTAGCAAGTACATTGAACCAGTTATTTATATAAAATATATTTTCAGCTTGGGAATTTTTCAATGGTATTGACAAGTTGGCCTGTTCATGTAGTATTCTGCTGAAGGTTGTTAAATTTGGGTATTGAACTTGAGATTTATCCTATGGGTTTTTACATTTCTAGAAGAAATAAATACAGCTTCTAGATCCACGAAAGTGACACCTGAAAGATCTAAACAGGCTATGAACATGGTTAAGGTTCCTGGAAAGAGCACTTGACTGATACTATCTTTTTGCAACAGCAATATGAGTTCCCGTGAAAGGAAAGCTAATATGATGAGTTGCAAATGGTACAAAAACAGGAAGGAAGAAGGAAGGAAGAAAGAAAGTTAAAATGTACATGAATGCAACTGATGTATGCATCCTTAGAAATCTAACTTCCAGTTGTTTGTGTTCCTTGACTATTGAAATTTTTATGGAATATCACATGTTTGTTTGTGAGTGTGATTGCATGTGTCTGGGTGAGGGAGTGGGAGAAGTAGTAGTTGTTTACAAATGACAGTGCAAATGATATTTTGAAGATTTTATATCTTGTCATAACTCCTATCTGGAAATGAGAGTTGTAGACCATGACCTAAATTCTGCATAAATGTTTTTTTTTTAATAAAGATTTGGCTCTGTACAGTCAAAACTATATAAAATATAAGCTGAATGGTTAAAAGTTTGTTACTATCATATAGAATAAGAACATCAGTTAAGCAAGAAAACAACTGGTCATTTCATGAATTATTTGACTCAGACAAAACAGAATGAACCTGACTACCATCCTGTAGAATGTGATGGCATTACCTGTTGCTGGTAAAGTTTATTGCTGATTATTTATCCCTTTCATTTTAGGCATACCATAATGTTATGGCATTACAAACTGTACATTCTTGCTTGTTAGATGGGTGGTGTTAGAGATCTTTTTCTGTTGTGACACTTATCTTTTTCCTCTTAATGTCATGTGCAGTCTTGTGTATGTCAAAAGGCATGGTTACATAGAGAAAATTCCACCAGTAAAATTTCATTGCAGTTACATGTGCACAAAACCACTGTTTGTATGCACTTAGTAGTCACTGTAATTTTAAAATCTTGTGATTATGATGCCGCTGCTATAGTGAATTATGGATAGTAGGGGTGCCTTGTTTAATATTTTCAGTTGGAAAATGCACTTAAAACTAGTTGTAGTTTATCCAAATCTGCAAAGTTAGGATGTGTGTCTGAGAGTGCACATATTTTTAGGGATTTGTTAGGGGTGAAACTTTTTTTGTGACCACCTCAATAAAGCCTAGTTTGATTTGAAATGTGAAAATCTGAGTTTCTCTGTTGTTTTGTTGTCTCATTTCTTATTACAAACTTGTTTTTTATTGTTTTTATTATTATTATTATTATATTGGCATATGTATACCAATATAAAGCTACAGTTTGATGTTTAGAAATCATAATTGTGTGCTGATTATGATAATAGTGTATGAAAATGATATAAGAAATCAAAGATAGTATTTCTTGGGGGGGGGGGTAAAAAAAAAAACTGCAAATAAAGGAAAATGTGGATGAAATACAAAATTATCAATTAGAAAAAAAAAAGACTCAAAATAGTTTAAGAAGTTTGTGCAAATGTTAAAAGCATATCATACTTGAATACTCTTTTTAGTGTAACAAAATATGGCCATCCTCCTCATACCCATTCATAGGCATAAACAGTGCAGCTGTGTTATTGTCAATATCATTATTGTCTCTATGCACATTTTACTTTATTCAGTTTATAATTTAGTTTTGATATGAAGGCTTACTCTGTGAAATATTGAGAGGCTTATTTGTACTCTAAACCATTAAGGGGGCCATCGCACCTTATTTTCGACAAATGTTTATTATTTTAAGATGGTATAATAACTTCATATTGTCTTTTGAATAATGCAGTTGTTATGCGCTAACCATATGCTAGTGTTCTGTGCACAGTACACATTCATACTTTTTTACATTGGAGACAGGTTTAGGAACATACCCAGCACAGTTGCCAAGGATTGCTTATATGTATTCACATGTGTAAATCAGCTGCAGGGTGAAAATTTAAACAGCTATGTTAACTTTTCCAAAGAAAAAGGATATACATTTGCTCCAAGTGGAATATTGAAGTAAATGGCTATTGGCAATTAAAAAGGAGGTACTTGTGAAGAGTTGGTAATTTCCTCAAGTTATTGGCAGGTACAGTTTCAAGAAAGAATACTCAGTGTTGGTGCTGGATACCATGGCTTTGACAGATTTGAAACTACAGCTAAGTCACAATTACATGAATGCATTTTTACAATAAAAAGGAGGGAGAATACTATTTTTTAGCTCGCTTTCTCCACAGCAGATCCAAACATAAGAAATATAGTTTACCAACATTAAATGTTTTTACGTCTGATTTTCCAAGTACAAAGTTGCAGAGTAGACAGACATGTAGTATCTGCAATATATCTATTAACCAAATGCCGCCGGGTATAAAAGTTTGGCATGTGGACGTGACAATGGGATTGTTGCGCCCAGTTTGTTCAGTTGTTTGCTAGCAACATTGGGCACCTAAAAGCTTTACTATAATTTATAAGAATATTAAAATCATGAAGGCATACATTTATTATAGGTGATATTGCCTAAAATGTTTACCATATAAATGAAACCACTACTATCGGAGAAGAACAAACTCTGTCTGACAAGCCAATGGCACGGGAATGGTCATGATATGATGCCAACTGTTCTTCGGTCTATATCAGCGTATTTTTAACAAAAGAATATTCGATATATAGTATTAAGATATATATCTATCCTCTTACTGACAGGAATGGCTGTAGACATGGAAATTCTACCATTCATGATAAGAAATGTATACATGTCAGGCGAGTTGTACACAGCAAATACCCTGCTGGAAAGACCTCAAAGACCTTGGTCTTTAATATTTCAAGAGCTTCACCCCTCCCCCCTGGGAGGAAAAGAATGTATATTTCACTCAAATACTGCACAGTCAAGGGTCAAAGCTGAGAACTTGCAGAAGATACATCCCACAGTATGAATAAGAATGGAAGAAAGTGTAAAGTAAAAAAAAAATATAGATAGATAAATAAATAAATAGCATTTTTCATATGAATATAAAATGTAAATAGACAAGAAAAGAAGATTTATTTTCATGAAGATGAGAATGTAGGAATGGATAGGGTTCTGGTGGGATCAGGTGTGTCATGCAGTGCTCAGATTTAGTGCTTCACTCATATTAGGTTCCAGTACAAAAATCCGTGAGGAGAAGAATTAAAAGGGGGTTGTAGGTTCTTTTATATTTCATTAGAAGTCAGTATGGGTGTTTGATCTTCTTATCAGGTGTAAAAACATTTAATATAAATATGTGATGTCATAATTGAATGCCATACAGCTTTTATTTGTATTTATAGAACTTTAGCTTTATATGCATCATAATTATTGTCTCTGTAAAAACAGACTAGTTTTTTTTACTATTATTATTGATGGTTCTTTTGTGTTTGTTATTAGATAGATAGTTTGGACATATTCTGGCTTCAGAGTATCTGGAAAATGTCATCCAGTGAAACCAGGCAAGTTATCGATCTTAGATGGCCATTGGTAGTTAGATCTTTCCTACACCAAAGAAAGAATTTGGATTTGATAGTTAGAAGTTACTCCCTGATACACCAAGAAATTTTTTAATTTGTATGTAGAATCGAAGTTTAGGAATCTTTCTTGTATTGTAAAAGTATTTGTTTGTTTATGACAGTTTTAACGAAAAACGCATTATATCCTGTCTACCCAAAGTGGATATCCAAGTTAGAGGTAAAATTTGTCGTAGAAATATTGCAAATGTGAAGTTACTTCCGCAAAAGTTAAAGAACCAGATTAGATTTGAAAGACAGATTGAGAGCAGGAACAAGAATGATTTTAATTTTTTTCTGGCTTTTTCTTTGGAAATGGTATTTTTACACTCAAGTATCTTTTGATCAACTGGCTTGCCTATTTGGAGCTAGATGATAAACAAGGCCCTTTAACCTATGCATGCCAGGTGACGTCTGATTATGTTATGGTGAAACCTTCACTTACTCCAGGTGTTCTTTAATCATGTTATGCGTGGTTGAGCCTACTAAGTTGTGTGCACTAAACAATTGTTTGCTGGTTTGGTTCCGCTACAGTCATTGAGAAGCAACCCCTCGGAAGTAAGCTTTAAGCCTCTTTTCTGAAAGAATTGTTGCTGCTTCAGCCAATAGTCTATAGAGGGGCTATGTTTCCTGTGCTTCAGATTTTTCACTGGGAGCATTCATATTTGAAGTCCAGCGCTTGGCTCAGAATGGTGTGGATAATAACATTAAAAGTTTGTTGGCTGTGATATGCCTGTGTGTGAGGGCCACAAGGTAACAAGATGTATGCTTTGACTGAATTTTTAAATCTTCATTAATATTTCTATCAATGTGGCTACAATTACACAATATGTAATTAGCTTGGAAAATGTGGATGTGCAGCAATAACATTTTTTATTTGTCTTACAGTTGGTCCTGGAATATAGAATTGTTTCCTATCTTGATGAATGTGGGTGTTTGGAATCTAACCAGATAACTGTGATATGCAGCATTTGCTGAAGTATGGGGCAACTGCAACTTACAGAGCTCCACAGTCTT
Organism: Penaeus vannamei; assembly: GCF_003789085.1. NCBI lineage: Eukaryota > Metazoa > Arthropoda > Malacostraca > Decapoda > Penaeidae > Penaeus > Penaeus vannamei. The sequence goes on from NW_020868952.1 coordinate 632,027, forward strand.
TGAAAAAAATCTCCATTTGTATATATTGTGTACAACTTTGTTTTCTGTCATTTTCACATTTTGCTGTTTATTGCACACCATGCTTGATAAGTAAAGTTCCTGGATAAAATAGTTGCATTGGTTGAAGTTTTCTCAACATGTGCACATCTTTTGATATTCCAGATCTGTTCATGAATATTATAGTCTGTTTGTCAGACGATTGTTAAATGAAATGTTCATGTTACTGGTGCAGTTCTTTCCTCGTACAATGATGAAAGGAAAGTTGATTATGCAGATGATCTAAAACATTACCCTGTATTATGAAGGGAGTTCAGATACTAGGTTGTATATTATGTACAATCACTATTATTATGATGTGTGTGTCGTCTCCAGTAAAATGTTGTGTAAAAGTCTTTATTCACGTTATTCCTGACAGTCATATTATTCTATCAGCATTGGGATGTGTTCTGTATTCACTGGTATTTTTGTGAAATACGTAGATATGGTCATAAATACAAATTGACCCTTCTATCCCTGGGGGCGGGGGGGGGGGGTGATAGAAGACATTAGGAAGAGTTTAGTGCAGTGTTGCCACATCAATTTTGTTAGAAGTATGTAACTCCATGTTGTTTGGAGATATGATTTTTATGCCATATATATTTCATCCACCCTTCTAAACAGACTTGGCAAGAAAAGTCAAGAGAATATATTGAAGTGATACACCTGTTTTGTGGCATATAACTAAACATAACTGAGGTTTCACAAACAGCATTGGGTGTGAAAGGGGTTACCTGCACATAAACTTAGATTTGATATGAAGAACACATGGTAACCAATGGCTGAACAATGATATACTACCCTTAGGTCTCAATACAATACGTGTTTTGCATGTAGGCCTACTAAAGCAGACTGCAAAATAATAATGATAATAATTTTCTTTATATTTCATCATAAAAACTAATGTATCATTCATGTATTGACATATGGTGTTAAAATCATTATTTGAACTCATATCAACATGTAATTACTTTATCATAAGCTGAATGAATGGTTGGAACAAGAGTAAAGGGCTTATTTTCGCTTATTTACCTTAAATAAGCGAAAATGCACATGCACCCCATGTTGCTTATGCCCTTGTTACACCATGAAATTGTTTGAAATGGAGTCAAACAATTGAAGGGCAGTTTCCTGACACATGTAACAATACATCAGGACCAAGATCGAAATTTGACTCCCCCCGACCCCCCTATGGCACCCATTGCAAGGGACGGTCCCTTTAAAACATTAGACCTTTAAGATGTTCCTCTAGGATCACTGTGCTTCCTACAATTTTAGGGAAGGATTATTGAAGATTAAAATAATAATTAGTAGAATGACAAGGCGTTTATATGATGGTTTGCCGTTGAAGTCTAGGAGCCCAGCTAGATTGCCACAATTTGCATAGTGATATATTTTCAACTTAACGTAAGAGAGATTATATGTTGTTGATGAATAAGTGAACATTGGATTTGTAAACTTTCAAATGGATGAATGTCAATTTGTCAATTTTTTTGCTGGCAAACCTCACCCAAGACACAGATTTGGGGCTTCGGAGATGAAGTAGAGTTAATTTTATTAAAAAATGCTGTGGCTAGTGCACAACTTTATTATTATTATTATGATTATTATTATTATTATTATTATTATATATTATTATTATTATTATTATTATATTTTCTTACTTATTCTTGGCCAAATAATTTTTTTTTATTTTGACAGTTTTTGAGATAGCTGTATAGTATGAATACTCAGTTGAAATTTAAAGTGACAGTCTTGCACTGTACATGAACCCTGCCCCTGCCTCTGCCCTGTAGATCAGGAATTGCACCGTTATTTTTTGGTGAGCCTTCCATGTTCACCCGCCAAATCCCCTCCTCCCCCAACTTCTCCCCAGTAACAACTTAAATATGTCTCAGTTGTTAAAAAGAATCAAGCTGTGGCATTCCCAGTAAGGGGGAATAAAAGGGTTGAAAGAAAAGTATAAATGGTCCCTTAAAAGTGATCTGAATATAAAGTTGCATTTTTGGTCTCATAGAAGCTAAGTTATTAGGGGAAAGCACTGAGACATGAAATAGATGTAACTCACCTTTGGGTGGAGAGGAGTTGAATGAACATGCTAGTAGAGGTGTGCTTTGCCATTGTGACATCAGGATAGACCAGCTTTGGTTTCTCCTGTTTTGGGTCTTTATAGTGATTCTCCTCTGGACTTGGCATGTGTAGTTGGCTTCAAAGCATTGTCATGGGTGTTAGAATGGCATGATTATACTTCACTGCCCATGAAAACATGAGCAGGATCCTTGCATAGAACACTCCTGGGTCTGGTTCACCAAGTACCAAAAATAGTGTTTAGGCCTGGTCAAAATGGCAATGATCCTGGACTTAAATCAGGTCCTGCAGTCATATAAGCTTGGCTTATATGACTCCACAATTTATTATTGATAATGTATTGACACTTGGTTGTATGTATAAATAGTATAAGATTAAAGCCATATACTATTTCACTTAGCCAACTCATACAAATTTTGAGGAAGCTATTTCTATTTGGCTTTTGTTGGATTTGGCTAAGGATTTTTTATTTATTGCTGCACAACATAAATCTATTGTGTTCATCTCTACCATTTATATATATATATATATATATATATATATATATATATATATATATATATATATATAGATATATAGATATATATATAGATATATATATATAGATACAGATATAGATATATAGATATATATAATATACATATATACATAATATACATACATAGATATATAATATACATACATATATACATAATATACTTACATATATAATATACATACATTTATACATAATATACATACATACATATATAATATAAATATATATATATATGTATATTATATATATATGTATATGTATGTATATTATGTGTATATGTATGTATATTATGTGTATATGTATATTATGTATATATGTAATGTATAATATGTATATATGTATGTATATTATGTATATATGTATGTATATTATGTATATATGTATGTATATTATGTATATTTATATGTATATTATGTATATTTGTATGTATATTATGTATATTTGTATGTATATTATGTATATATGTATGCAAATATTATATATATGTATATATTATATATATATGTATGTATATTATGTATGTATGTATAGTATGTATATTATGTATATATGTATATGTATGTATATGTATATATGTATTATATGTATGTATATATATGTATATATGTATGTATATTATGTATATATGTATGTATATTATGTATATATGTATGTATATTATGTATATATGTATATATTATATATATGTATATTATATATATATGTATGTATATTATATATATGTATGTATGTTATATATATGTATGTATATTATATATATGTATGTATATTGTATATGTATGTATGTATATTATGTATATATGTATGTATATTATGTATATATGTATGTATATTATGTATATATGTATGTATATTATGTATATATGTATGTATATTATGTATATATGTATGTATATTATGCATATATGTATGCATATTATGCATATATGTATGTATATTATGTATATATGTATGTAAATTATGTATATATGTATGTATATTATGTATATATGTATGTATATTTTGTATATATGTATGTATATTATGTATATATGTATGTATACTATATGCATATATGTATGTATATTATATGTATATATGTATGTATATTATGTATATGTGTATGTATATTATATATATATATATGTATGTATATTATTTATATATGTATGTATATTATTTATGTATGTATATTATGTATATATGTATGTATTATATATATATATGTATGTATATTATATATATATCTATGTATAGTATATATATGTATGTATATTATATATATATCTATGTATAGTATATATATGTATGTATATTATATATATATATGTATATATATATATATGTATATATGTATATATCTATATATATTTATATATATATATTATATATATATAAAATTTATACATATATATATATATATAATATATATATATATATATATATATATATTATATTATATATTTATATATATATAATATTATATATATATATATATATATAATGTTTATACATATGTATAATATTTATACATTTATATAATATTTATACGTATAAATGATATTTATACATATATATGAGATTTATACATATATATGTTATTTATACATATATATGTGATTTATACATATATATAATATTTATACATATATATAATATTTATAACATATATATAATATATACATATTTATAATATTTATACAAATATATATATATATATGATATATATATTTATATATATATATATTTATAATATTTATACATATATATATATATATATATATATATATATATATATATA
>NW_020868952.1:636568-651568 GCF_003789085.1 Penaeus vannamei
CTCTCTCTCTCTCTCTCTCTCTCTCTCTCTCTCTCTCTCTCTCTCTCTCTTCTCTTTCTTTTCTCTTTCTCTTCTTTCTCTTTCTCTTCTCTTTTCTCTTTCTCTTTCTTCTCTCTCTCTTCTCTTTCTCTCTCTTCTTTCTCTTTCTCTTTCTCTCCCTCCCTCGCGCCTCCTCCCTCCCCTCCGACCCTCCCTCTCCCCCTCCCTCCCTCCCTCCCTCCCCTGCTCCTCCCTCCCCTCCCTCCCTCCCTCCCTCCCTCCTCCTCCCTCCCTTCCCTCCCTCCCTTCCCTTCCCTCCCTCCCTCTCTCTCCTTCTCTCTCTCTCTCTCTCTCTCTCTCTCTCTCTCTCTCTCTCTCTCTCTCTCTCTCTCTCTCTCTCTCTCTCTCTCTCTTCTTCTCTCTCTCCTCTTCTCTCTCTCTCTCTCTCTTCTCTCTCCCCCCTTCTCCCTCTCTCCCTCTCTCCCTCTCTTTCTCCCTCTCTCCTCAGTAATGTTTATATATAGTCATATTTTTGTAGATTGCTTAAAAGGATTCTCTTTTTAGAATATTCTATTACTTACAGCTGAGAAGAAGATATTGAAGAAGAAAAAGAAAACAAGAAAAAAGAAACACAGTGCATCAGAGACCTCAGTGAAGAGTAATGACGATTGTAAGTGTTATATGTGTACTATTTTCATTGAGATTTAGATTAATACATATTCTTTATGTATACACACAGGTAAAACATAGAGAAGCTTTTCCAAGTTGGAAATCAGTAATGTTGCAATGTATTTAATAGCAAATGAAGCTTGATGATTCTGACACCATTTATGTAACTATACTGATGGAGTGGGATTTTAATAAATTCTTATACCTTGCAATATGTAACTTTGGAGATGTTTTGTGGGTCAAAGGCTGGATACTCAAAGGGTACCTAGGAGGCTTTACCTTCCGGTCTGGTGACCAAATAGTAGTGTGGATGCGGTGACTTATCTCAGATTTCATCTTGTATAAAAAACTTGTTTTGCAGCTTTATGTCCACACTTATACCTTTGTGTCACTGTAAATTATCTAGTGTTGGATCTTTCAAGTGGCCAATTACAGCTCCTGTTTTAGGCGGGCTCTTCGGTATATTTGACTAATCGCAAAGCACAACAACACTTATCAGGCTGAGTTTGTAAACAGCACTTTCACTTTTAGGTGACATGGGCTTGGAAGGCCTATGTCACCTAAAAAGGATTACAGTGCTGTAGCATGTTTGAGTATCCACCCCCACAATTCTTAATTTTTTGCTAGATATGTTTAGTACTGGAAATACATAATTGCCAAATACAGTATAATTATTAGTTTACGTTTGATGCTGTTCAGGTGTTAGGCAGCATTGTTTGAAACTACATTTCTGCCTGTTACAGACCTATAAATAGTAGCCACACTTTTAATATACATAAACATTTAGGCATAAATATGTCTATATATGTTCTGATAGAGAAAGATGTGCATACTAAGAATCTGTGTGCACAAATATATTTTTTTACCAAGGCTTTTTGATTTGGAATAGTTTTTTCTGCTTTATCATGACTTTTTTATATAGTATATTGGACATATTTTATTATGAAAGTGATGAATTTTTAAGGTAGTTTCATGTGTGATACTTTTTTTGTCGGGAAGCCAAAATAAAGATTACAATTAGTTCACACTTTTACGTAAATGATTTTTAACAGCACCGGAAAAGAAGGTAAAGGAGAATACAACGAAGAAAAATATGACTACATAACCAAAGTAAATTACATGTTCCGTGATGCACGGTTCTTCCTGATGAAGTCCAACAACGGAGAGAACATTGTTTTATCAAAGTCCAAAGGTGTGTGGTCTACACCTCCTCAGAATGAAGCAAAGCTCAATCAGGCTTACAGGGAAGCTAGGAATGTTATCCTTATCTTCTCAGTTAAAGAAAGTGGACGTTTCTGTGGTGAGTGATTACTTATTTTGGTTTTTTTTGTGTGCTCTCTTTGAAATACTGGATTTGAATAGCTGAGGCATCTTTTGGTTGCCATCCTACATAATTTTTTCTTAGGCTTACTCATTTTTCTCGGACTTTCAGGATTCGCACGCCTGTCAGGGGAGTCAAGACGAGACCTTCCCCCAGTGTCCTGGGTTTTGCCTCCAGGATTGTCAGCTCGTGCTTTAGGGGGTATTTGAGATGGACTGGATATCTAGGTAATTCTTACAAAGGATGTTTGAGTTTTGAGTTAAGATTACAAAAGTAAGCCTTGTATATGTATTTGTAGGATTACTCTAGAAGGGTTTTTTATCTGGGACCCATGGAACCCAGGTTCAAAAGGTATCATTTGCACCTCCTTGTGAGGGGAATACAAATGCTTATCATTTATTCACACATGATTCAAGACTTTTCCTTTTATTCTGTTTTATACATTAGTTACATGTTTATCACATTGCACAGTTTCCGTATAAAGGTATGATATGGGGTACTGGTATTAATGGTTATATATTTTTATTTGCAGAAAGGATCTCTCCTTCACCAAAACTCAGCACCTTTATAATCCCTGGAATGAAGGCAAACCAGTAAAGATTGGAAGAGATGGTCAGGTAAGAGTGCAAATAGTGTTTTTCTTTTCTTTTCTATTCAAATTGATCTTTATGCCTTCCGGTGAGGTTTCCTTTTATGATTATTAACCCATTGGATCCGTTTAGAGTGTTTGAAAACCCATGAATGGTGACAAGACTCAGTGCCTCCCCTTTGCAAAGTTATTTTTGAGTGAATTTTTGTAGCCTTTTTGCTATTTTCCAATGTTCTTTTGAATTGCTTTATCCAGATGATAATAGCTTTTTTCCTTGCACAGACTCCATCATCTCTCCATGTAGTAATAACTCAGTGCAAGAAAAAAAAAGTAAGGAACATTGGCTTATTTGTGTCATATATCTTATTTTTTGTAATTTTCAATTTTCCATAATATACCTTGCACTGCTGGTCACAGTGGCCAGGAATATGGTGCACAGCATGGAAATGGCGTCCTCCTTATAGCCAGCGCTCTTCCAGTCACAGCTTATGCATATATCCCACATTTGTTTATTGATGGGAATAATGCGAAAGCCCCCTTCTAAGCGCCAAATGAGTCAAATCACACTCCAAGAGGTTTATGCATCCTTGGCGAGTCTTTTCCATCACCCTCGCCTTCGCTCATGACAGCAAGTTGGCGTCACCCAGCCTGCTGCCATTTTGCCGATGATGGCATGTTCACGTCACCCAGCCCTCAACCCAGATATTTCCTTGACGGGACCGTAAGTCATTCGGATTGTAGGGGTTGATAGAAGATTATATAGATAATATAATTAAGCTTGTATTATGATAATCCATATGATAAAAGTCTCATGAATTTTCTGAGATTCTATTATCATATGGCTTTTCATTTTATCTAGTAATTCATCTCTCTTATTGAATTGCCTAATACTTAGCATGCATTCTTAGACCATCATATAATCTTAAGTGGGAAGTATTAGGTCATTAATGATTACTTAATATCATTATTGTTCTTTGGATTTCTTTGCCATGGAATATTTTATCCTCCAACTTAATCTTACTCCTAGATTAAGCAGTCAGGTTTGGTATGTCTTTGGTATGTGAGGAAATGAAAGATAATTCTTTCTTATTCTCCTTAAATCTTTTTGTCTATCTTGCGTTGGTGTCTCATTTCAGTTATTAACTGGTTCACCTATATGATCCTGTAATGTAGATCTAGGTTTCGCTCTTTGCCACTTTTGTGATGTTTCACTCTTTGCCACTTTTGTGATGAAAGGGACAGACAGATAGACTGGGATTGTGACTGCACAGTGTAAATTGTGGTTGTGATTGCGTATGTGATCTCAGTAAAGACCAAAGATTAAAATTTGCTCAAATAAGGTAAGAGTATTGATTTTAAACACTTACTTTTCATTGACACTTAATCTGCTAATGTTTTGATTTATTAGTAATGAACAAACTTGTGTTACACTGCAGTGAAGATGGATTATTTTTATCTGTATACTAAGATGTGGAAAAGGTGAAGATGCAGAAAGTAACATCAGTACGAGAAAGCTCAAAGTAAATTTAGTGTTTAATCATTCAATGAACTTGTTTGGAAATATGATTTGTAATCAATAAGTTAAAGCTGTAATTGAGTGAAAAAATGAGTAATTGAAACTTGAATATGTAAAGCAAGATTTTAAAAGTTGTCAGTGCAATCTGTTAAAAGATATTTGTTTCATTTTACTACTTTATTTCAGGTGTCCTTTTTCACTTATTGTTAATGCGTAAGATATTCAAGGAGAAAGACAAAAGAATCTTTATCTCTGTTTATAGGAGATTGAACCAAGAGTAGCAGAGGAGCTTTGTCGACTCTTTCCCAAAGATGACGGGGTTAATCTACCGCCAGTCTTGCACAAAAGCAAGCGAGCAGCACGGGTTGCTCGGGCCAGGGGGCCTCTCCGCGCGGCGGCACTTCAACCAGCAGGAGACCGCCGTGGCCGCCCCAGAGAACGTGGAAACTTCCGGGGCCGAGGGACGTAAGCTTCAGGTGCGTCACTACCACCAAGGTTCAGTCACGGCTTTGGAGAGTTACATATCATATTGATTTGCAGTGATGGCTCTCTGGGTAATGATAGCTTCATCTCTCACCAGTGAACTAGTACTGTGGCCATCACATTACATAACACCACACATGTTGCAGTTTGAAACTGATTTAGTAATGAAACCCTATAATTCTATTATGCAACAGCACACATGACCCAGTTTTAAATAAGTGGAAATCAGTATTTAGACATTCAAGACCATTTTTTCAGTATTCATCACAAACAACAGTCAGTGCTGGTCTCGGTTGAAGTTGTGTTGTGGAAGGAGATGTATGGTAGCATTCCTATGGTGGCAACAGTGGCAACTAGCAGATAAGACTCTCCAGTATCCAATACAGTAAATGGACTGACAGTCAGTAAGTGCGTGGCAACGTGTCACGGATTCTGCTAGTATCAGGGTAAACACGTGAGACTGGCATGGCCCCTAGTGGGTCAGCCCCACTCACTCCCTCAGTGTCTTGTTACCGCTCTGTCTCTCACCCAGTGCTGAGGACCCCTATCCTCTCACAGGACTCTGTCCCTTTCTCTCTCACACAACCTGGCTAGTGAGTGACACACCACCAAACATAACCAGTGCAGTGCGTACCTCCACATCAGTTAATACCTAACTACCATCATCAAGAGCAGGCATAGACTAGGTGTTTCCTTTTGATAATTAGAACTTCAGATAGTAGAAGAGTAAATATATGCTGGTAAATAAGTTCTACCCAGTGGACTTGTCCGTCAGTATATCTTAAGAGACCATTATCCAAATAGTAGTATAATGAACTTTCAGTGAAAGTAGTGAGTGGTTGGTCAAGTCCATATACCAGCAGTAGGTGACACTCACTAGCAGGTTGCACAGAGCCAGGCCCCACCATGTGGACTCGGCTTAGCTGTAAGGTATTGGTCATAAACTTTTTTGTAAGGTAGTGTCTTGCATGGACTCGCTCAAGCATTCAGGACCAAGTTGGAGATCATAAGTTCACACCAGAGATTAATAGTGACTGAAGCCCTGAGCTAAGTCATTGATCAATGAGAGAGTATTTGCCTGGCTAGTGAAATAGTGTGGGGATATTAGTGAGTGAGAAATGATCAGTGAAAGTGAGAAGTGAAGTAAAGTGAAATGGTGAAATATCAGTGCATTGTGTTGCGCTCAAGACAGCAAGAGGGCAAGTCCCTGCCATCTGTATTGTCAACACAACACATCATCTTCGAACTTGGTGAGTATGCCAATAATTATTCATACTTTTTCATATTCTGTGAATCAGTATTTATCGAGGAGTCCTTCTCTCTTTAAAAAGAGCAAACCATATCAATGCCTTTTTGTTTATGGTCCAGCTATTTTGAAAGCCATTGATTTTAAATATTTTTTCTAGATTCATGACAACTGAAGTAATGTCGCATAAGAGGGAATAATTAGTTTCAATTATTTGTGTAAAATTGACTAAAGTCATCAGGAGGAAAGTACTAAAAACTTAAAAGTTGATAGCCTTGAATGCAGTATGAATTTAAATGGTTTATACAGCTCTTTAACTACTATATCTCTATGGAGCAATGCAAGAAACCAGTGACATTATTCAAGTAAGGGCAGTGCTGCAAGATAGCTACTTAGTACTGATGTCTTTGTCATAAAGATTTTACACAAGAATGACCTCATTTATGTGGACCGAGTTGATGCTCCTCTCAGCTTGGCGGGGAGATGTATGTTGGCTTTGAACAATACATTGAAAGAAAAAAAGGGTATGTGGGAGGGAGAATGGGAAGAAGATGGGAAAGGTATGTGTTATCTTGGCTGGGAGAGCCTAGTTGATAGAACAGTCTATCTTGCTATACCTTTTACAGACTATTCACTATATATGTGTGCAATCTGACCTGTAGGACAAAAACTTTTATGTGTACAGTCCTCTGTGGGGATCTAAGGTAATATTACTGGTTGTAGCAAGTACATTGAACCAGTTATTTATATAAAATATATTTTCAGCTTGGGAATTTTTCAATGGTATTGACAAGTTGGCCCGTTCATGTAGTATTCTGCTGAAGGTTGTTAAATTTGGGTATTGAACTTGACATTTTTCCTATGGGTTTTTACAATTCTAGAAGAAGTAAATACAGCTTCTAGATCCACGAAAGTGACACCTGAAAGATCTAAACAGGCTATGAACATGGTTAAGGTTCCTGGAAAGAGTACTTGACTGATTCTATCTTTTTGCAACAGCAATATGAGTTCCTGTGAAAGGAAAGCTAATATGATATGGTACAAAAACAGGAAGGAAGAAGGAAGGAAGGAAGAAAGTTAAAATGTACATGTATACAACTGATGTATGCATCCTTAGAAATCTAACTTCCAGTTGTTTGTTTTTCTTGACTATTGAAATTTTTATGGAATATCATGTGTTTGTTTGTGAGTGTGATTGCATGTGTCTGGGTGAGGGAGTGGGAGAAGTAGTAGTTGTTTACAAATGACAGTGCAAATGTTATTTTGAAGATTTTATATCTTGTCATAACTCCTATCTGGAAATGAGAGTTGTAGACCATGACCTAAATTCTGCATAAATGTTTTTTTTTTTATAAAGATTTGGCTCTGTACAGTCAAAAGTATATAAAATATAAGCTGAATGGTTAAAAGTTTGTTACTATCATATAGAATAAGAACATCAGTTATGCAAGAAAACAACTGGTCATTTCATGAATTATTTGACTTGGACAAAACAAAATGAACCTGACTACCATCCTGTAGAATGTGATGGCATTACCTGTTGCTGGTAAAGTTTATTGCTGATTATTTATCCCTTTCATTTTAGGCATACCATAATGTTATGGCATTACAAACTGTACATTCTTGCTAGTTAGATGGTTGGTGTTAGAGATCTTTTTCTGTTGTGACACTTATCTTTTTCCTCTTAATGTCATGTGCAGTCTTGTGTATGTCAAAAGGCATGGTTGCATAGAGAAAATTCCACCAGTAAAATTTCATTGCAGTTACATGTGCACAAAACTACTGTTTGTATGCACTTGGTAGTCACTGTAATTTTAAAATCTTGTGATTATGATGCCGCTGCTATAGTGAATTATGGATAGTAGGGGTGCCTTGTTTAATATTTTCAGTTGGAAAATGCACTTAAAACTAGTTGAAGTTTATCCAAATCTGCAAAGTTAGGACGTGTGTCTGAGAGTGCAAATATTTTTAGGGATTTGTTAGGGGTGAAACTTTTTTGTGACCACCTTAATAAAGCCTAGTTTGATTTGAAATGTGAAAATCTGAGTTTCTCTGTTGTTCTGGCAGTCTCATTTCTTATTACAAATTTTATTGTTTTTATTATTATTATTATTATATTGGCATATGTATACCAATATAACGCTACAGTTTGATGTTTAGAAATCATAATTGTGTGCTGATTATGATAATAGTATATGAAAATGATATAAGAAATCAAAGATAGTATTTCTTGGGGGGGGGGGGTAAAAAAACACTGCAAAAAAGGAAAATGTGGATGAAATACAAAATTATCAATTAGAAAAAAAAGACTCAAAATAGTTTAAGAAGTTTGTGCAAATGTTAGAAGCATATCATACTTGAATACCCTTTTTAGTGTAACAAAATATGGCCATCCTCCTCATACCCATTCATAGGCATGAACAGTGCAGCTGTGTTATTGTCAATATCATTATTGTCTCTATGCACATTTTACTTTATTCAGTTTATAATTTAGTTTTGATATGAAGGCTTACTCTGTGAAATATTGAGAGGCTTATTTGCACTCTAAACCATTAAGGGGGCCATCGCACCTTATTTTCGACAAATGTTTATTATTTTAAGATGGTATAATAACTTCAAATTGTCTTTTGAATAATGTAGTTGTTATGTGCTAACCATATGCTAGTGTTCTGTGCACTGTACACATTCATACTTTTTTTTTTATTTACATTGGAGACAGGTTTAGGAACATACCCAGCACAGTTGCCAAGGGTTGCTTATATGTATTCACATCTGTAAATCAGCTGCAGGGTGAAAATTTAAACAGCTATGTTAACTTTTCCAAAGAAAAAGGATATACATTTGCTCCAAGTGGAATATTGAAGTAAATGGCTATTGGCAATTAAAAAGGAGGTACTTGTGAAGAGTTGGTAATTTCCTCAAGTTATCGGCAGGTACAGTTTCAAGAAAGAATACTCTGTATTGGTGCTGGATACCATGGCTTTGACAGATTTGAAACTACAGCTAAGTCACAATTACATGAATGCATTTTTACAATAAAAAGGAGGGAGAATACTATTTTTTAGCTCGCTTTCTCCACAGCAGATCCAAACATAAGAAATATAGTTTACCAACATTAAATGTTTTTGTCTGATTTTCCCAGTACAAAGTTGCAGAGTAGACAGACTTGTATCTGCAATATATCTATTAACCAAATGCCGCTGGGTAAAAAAGTTTGGCATGTGGACGTGACAATGGGATTGTTGCGCCCAGCATGTTCAGTAATTTGCTAGCAACATTGGGCACCTAAAAGCTTTTATTTTGCTATAATTTATAAGAATATTAAAATCATGAAGGCATACATTTATTATTGGTGATATTGCCTAAAATGTTTACCATATAAATGAAACCGCTACTATCGGAGAAGAACAAACTCTGTCTGACAAACCAATGGCGCGGAAATGGTCATGATATGATGCCAACTGTTCTTCGGTCAATAGCAGCGTATTTTTGACAAAAGAATATTCGATATATAGTATTAAGATATATATCTATCCTCTTACTGACAGGAATGGCTGTAGACATGGAAATTCTACCATTCATGATAAGAAATGTATACATGTCAGGCGAGTTGTACACAGCAAATACCCTGCTGGAAAGACCTCAAAGTCCTTGGTCTTTAATATTTCAAGAGCTTCGCCCCTCCCCCCTGGGAGGAAAAGAATGTATATTTCACTCAAATACTGCACAGTCAAGGGTCAAAGCTGAGAACTTGCAGAAGATACATCCCACAGTATGAATAACAATGGAAGAAAGTGTAAAGTAAAAAAAAAATATAGATAGATAAATAAATAAATAGCATTTTTCATATGAATATAAAATGTAAATAGACAAGAAAAGATTTGTTTTCATGAAGAAGAGAATGTAGGAATGGATAGGGTTTTGGTGGGATCAGGTGTGTCATGCAGTGCTCAAATTTAGTACTTCACTCATATTAGGTTCCAGTACAAGAAGAAAGAGGGAGGAATTAAATCACATCTTCGTGATATAGTCAGGGAGAGGAGCTAGAAGAGGAATGAGGTTTGAGAATGGGGTGGTGTGTGCAGTTGGTGGAGACTTGCCACACAATACAATACAGAGTTCATTAATTTGTGCTGCTAACTTCTTGTTCAGATGAAAAATAATGCACATCACTAATTTTTTGATAGCTTATATAAGAATCACCTTCACTGTGGTTTAAAGAATTGCTACAGTGTCACTTCCATAGTTTGTAAAAGATTTGTTTGCTCTATTTCTTTTGCTCTGTGTATATTACCAACATAACTTGAATATCCTTATACATACACTGTGATTGATGTAATAGCTAATTGCCTTGAGCTGTTTATATGAATTTTGCTCTACAATTTTTTAGAGTTGCAGCAGTGTTACCACAGTAATTCTCTAGTGTAAGATATATGGGTCAAGAACATAATTGATTTCCCTACGAAAATCAGTGAGGAGAAGAATTAAAAGGGGGTTGTAGGTTCTTTTATATTTCATTGGAAGTCAGTATGGGTGTTTGATCTTCTTATCAGGTGTAAAAACATTTAATATCAATATGTGATGTCTTAATGGAATGCTATACAGCTTTTATTTGTATTTATAGAACCTTAGCTTTATATACATCATAATTATTGTCTCTGTAAAAACAGACTAGTTTTTTTTACTATTATTATTGATGGTTCTTTTGTGTTTGTTATTAGATAGATAGTTTGGCTTCAAAGTATCTGGAGCATGTCATCCAGTGAAACCAGGCAAGTTATCGATCTTAGATAGCCATTGGTAGTTAGATCTTTCGTACACCAAAGAAAGAATTTGGATTTCTTGATAGAAGTTACTCCCTGATACACCAAGAAATTTTTAAATTTATATGTAAAATCAAAGTTTAGGAATCTTTCTTGTATTATAAAAGTATTTGTTTGTTTATGACAGGTTTAATGAAAAACGCATTATATCCTGTCTACCCAAAGTGGATATCCAAGTTAGTGGTAAAATTTGTCGTAGAAATATTGCAAATGTAAAGTTACTTCAGCAAAAGTAGAAGAACCAGATTAGATTTGAAAGACAGGTTAGGAACAAGATGATTTTTTTTTTCTGGCTTTTTCTTTGGAAATGGTATTTTTACACTCAAGTATCTTTTGATCAACTGGCTTGCCTATTTGGAGCTAGATGATAGACAAGGCCCTTTAACCTATGCATGCCAGGTGACGTCTGATTATGTTATGGTGAAACCTTCACTTACTCCAGGTGTTCTTTAATCATGTTATGCGTGGTTGAGCCTACTAAGTTGTGTGCACTAAACAATTGTTTGCTGGTTTGGTTCTTGCTACAGTCATTGAGAAGCAACCACTCGGAAGTAAGCTTTTAGCATCTTTTCTGAAAGAATTGTTGCTGCTTCAGCCAATAGTCTATAGAGGGGCTATGTTTCCTGTGCTTCAGATTTTTCACTTGGAGCATTCATATTTGAATTCCAGTGCTTGGCTCAGAATGGTGTGGATAATACCATTGAAAGTTTGTTGGCTGTGATATGCCTATGTGTGAGGGCCACAAGGTAACAAGATGTAAGCTTTGACTGAATTTTTAAATCTTCATTAATATTTCTATCAGTGTGGCTACAATTACACAATATGTAATTAGCTTGGAATATGTGGATGTGCAGCAATAACATTTTTTATTTGTCTTACAGTTGGTCCTGGAATACAGAATTGTTTCCTATCTTGATGAATGTGGGTGTTTGGAATCTAACCAGATAACTGTGATATGCAGCATTTGCTGAAGTATGGGGCAACTGCAACTTACAGAGCTCCACAGTCTTTGAAAAAAATCTCCATTTGTATATATTGTGTACAACTTTGTTTTCTGTCATTTTCACATTTTGCTGTTTATTGCACACCATGCTTGATAGTAAAGTTCCTGATAAAATAGTTGCATTGGTTGAAGTTTTCTCAACATGTGCACATCTTTTGATATTCCAGATCTGTTCATGAATATTATAGTCTGTTTGTCAGACGATTGTTAAATGAAATGTTCATGTTACTGGTACAGTTCTTTCCTCGTACAATGATGAAAGGAAAGTTGATTATGCAGATGATCTAAAACATTACCCTGTATTATGAAGGGAGTTCAGATACTAGGTTGTATATTATGTACAATCACTATTATTATGATGTGTGTGTCGTCTCCAGTAAAATGTTGTGTAAAAGTCTTTATTCACGTTATTCCTGACAGTCATATTATTCTATCAGCATTGGGATGTGTTCTGTATTCACTGGTATTTTTTGTGAAATACGTAGATATGGTCATAAATACAAATTGACCCTTCTATCCCTGGGCGGGGGGGGGGGGTGATAGAAGACATTAGGAAGAGTTTAGTGCAGTGTTGCCACATCAATTTTGTTAGAAGTATGTAACTCCATGTTGTTTGGAGATATGATTTTTATGCCATATATATTTCATCCACCCTTCTAAACAGACTTGGCAAGAAAGTCAAGAGAATATATTGAAGTGATACACCTGTTTTGTGGCATATAACTAAACATAACTGAGGTTTCACAAACAGCATTGGGTGTGAAAGGGGTTACCTGCACATAAACTTAGATTTGATATGAAGAACACATGGTAACCAATGGCTGAACAATGATATACTACCCTTAGGTCTCAATACAATACGTGTTTTGCATGTAGGCCTACTAAAGCAGACTGCAAAATAATAATGATAATAATTTTCTTTATATTTCATCATAAAAACTAATGTATCATTCATGTATTGACATATGGTGTTAAAATCATTATTTGAACTCATATCAACATGTAATTACTTTATCATAAGCTGAATGAATGGTTGGAACAAGAGTAAAGGCTTATTTTCGCTTATTTACCTTAAATAAGCGAAAATGCACATGCACCCCATGTTGCTTATGCCCTTGTTGAAATTGTTTGAAATGGAGTCAAACAATTGAAGGGCAGTTTCCTGACACATGTAACAATACATCAGGACCAAGATCGAAATTTGACTCCCCCCGACCCCCCTATGGCACCCATTGCAAGGGACGATCCCTTTAAAACATTAGACCTTTAAGATGTTCCTCTAGGATCACTGTGCTTCCTACAATTTTAGGGAAGGATTATTGAAGATTAAAATAATAATTAGTAGACTGACAAGGCGTTTATATGATGGTTTGCCGTTGAAGTCTAGGAGCCCAGCTAGATTGCCACAATTTGCATAGTGATATATTTTCAACTTAACGTAAGAGAGATTATATGTTGTTGATGAATAAGTGAACATTGGATTTGTAAACTTTCAAATGGATGAATGTCAATTTGTCAATTTTTTTGCTGGCAAACCTCACCCAAGACACAGATTTGGGGCTTCGGAGATGAAGTAGAGTTAATTTTATTAAAAAATGCTGTGGCTAGTGCACAACTTTATTATTATTATTATTATTATTATTATTATTATTATTATTATTATTATTATTATTATATTTTCTTACTTATTCTTGGCCAAATAAATTTTTTTATTTTGACAGTTTTTGAGATAGCTGTATAGTATGAATACTCAGTTGAAATTTAAAGTGACAGTCTTGCACTGTACATGAACCCTGCCCCTGCCTCTGCCCTGTAGATCAGGAATTGCACCGTTATTTTTTGGTGAGCCTTCCATGTTCACCCGCCAAATCCCCTCCTCCCCCAACTTCTCCTCAGTAACAACTTAAATATGTCTCAGTTGTTAAAAAGAATCAAGCTGTGGCATTCCCAGTAAGGGGGAATAGAAGGGTTGAAAGAAAAGTATAAATGGTCCCTTAAAAGTGATCTGAATATAAAGTTGCATTTTTGGTCTCATAGAAGCTAAGTTATTAGGGGAAAGCACTGAGACATGAAATAGATGTAACTCACCTTTGGGTGGAGAGGAGTTGAATGAACATGCTAGTAGAGGTGTGCTTTGCCATTGTGACATCAGGATAGACCAGCTTTGGTTTCTCCTGTTTTGGGTCTTTATAGTGATTCTCCTCTGGACTTGGCATGTGTAGTTGGCTTCAAAGCATTGTCATGGGTGTTAGAATGGCATGATTATACTTCACTGCCCATGAAAACATGAGCAGGATCCTTGCATAGAACACTCCTGGGTCTGGTTCACCAAATACCAAAAATAGTATGTTTAGGCCTGGTCAAAATGGCAATGATCCTGGACTTAAATCAGGTCCTGCAGTCATATAAGCTTGGCTTATATGACTCCACAATTTATTATTGATAATGTATTGACACTTGGTTGTATGTATAAATAGTATAAGATTAAAGCCATATACTATTTTCACTTAGCCAACTCATACAAATTTTGAGGAAGCTATTTCTATTTGGCTTTTGTTGGATTTGGCTAAGGATTTTTTATTTATTGCTGCACAACATAAATCTATTATGTTCATCTACCATTTATATATATATGTATATATATATTATATATATATATATATATATATATATATATATATAGATATATAGATATATAGATACAGATATAGATATATAGATATATAGATATATATAATATACATATATACATAATATACATACATAGATATATAATATACATACATATATACATAATATACTTACATATATAATATACATACATTTATACATAATATACATACATACATATATAATATAAATATATATATATATATATATGTATATTATATATATATGTATATGTATGTATATTATGTGTATATGTATGTATATTATGTGTATATGTATGTATATGTATGTATATTATGTATATATGTATGTATATTATGTATATATGTATGTATATTATGTATATATGTATGTATATTATGTATATTTATATGTATATTATGTATATTTGTATGTATATTATGTATATGTATGTATATTATGTATATTTATATGTATATTATGTATATTTGTATGTATATTATGTATATTTGTATGTATATTATGTATATTTGTATGTATATTATGTATATTTGTATGTATATTATGTATATTTGTATGTATATTATGTATATATGTATGCAAATGCATATTATATATATGTATGCATATTATATATATATGTATGTATATTATGTATATATATGTATGTATATTATATATATGTATGTATATATGTATGTATATTATGTATATTATGTATATATGTATGTATATTATGT
>NW_020868953.1:7500-10000 GCF_003789085.1 Penaeus vannamei
TCTCCTCTCCACTCTCTCCCTCCTTCCACCACTCTCTCCCTCTCACATTCCCCTCACTCTCTCCCACTCTCTCGTAATTCTCTCCCTCTCACACCTTCTATCTCCCATCTCTCTCCACCTGCTCCACTTCCCACCTCTCGCCTCTCTCTCTCTCCTCTCCTCTCACTCTCCACTTCTCCCTTCTCACTCTCAGCTCACTCTCCCCCTCTCCTCTCTCTACTCCCCTCTCATCTCCTCACTCTCTCCTCTCACTCTCCCTTTACTCTCTCCCTCCCTCTCCCACTCTCTCTCCCCTCTCCCTCTCTCTCCCTCCTTCCCACTCTCTCCCTCTCCCCACTCTTTCCCTCTCCTCTCTCTCTCTCTCTCTCTCTCTCTCTACTCTCTCCTCTCCTCTCCCTCTCCCCACTCTCTCCCTACTCTCCCTCTCCTCTCCCTCTCATAATCTCCTTCCCTCTCCCTCTCCCTCCCTCTCTCTCTTTCTATCTTTCTTTCTCTTCTTATTTATAATTTGGTTTATTGTCTTTTTCATATGAATTACAGAATCTGATTGAAGAAAGTTCCTTGTCATATCTATGAAATGTGTTTCACATGAAATGCAATAATTCGACAGCTGTTCCGTGAAGCACATTTTAATCACTTACTGTTCTTTTCCTGCTTTCTTCTCCTCTCTCTCCTCTCCTATTTTCCATTCCTCTTCTCTTCTCCCTGCTAGTTACTTATTTTCACACTGTTTTTTTCCTTTCTTAGTCTCCTTTTTTAGTTTTATATTCCTTAATCTCGGTCTTTTCTGTTTGTTTATCCCGCACAACGAACGACACTAAACTAAGCCGATGGTTCTTTTCACAGATTTTGTTTTTATCCGTTTTTTCATATCTACGTATATTCATTTTGCCAAAAAAATTGATGGCCTAACATTCGGCATCATATCTAACCCACGAAAAGTATGATTACATTATCAATTATGCGATTATTGAATACATTTGCGGTTATAAAAGAATCTGTATTTATAAACGATTGTCATAGAACAACCGTTAAAAACCGTTATTCCCTTTAATGTATACCTTGATAATACATTGATGTTATACACTTAATTTCAAGAATCTCTAGATATACTGAAAAGTAATCTTTAAAAAAATAATAAAATATAAACGCGAAGTTTAACTGAAGTTCCTGTTATGTATTTTCTCTTTGTTGAATATACGCGAAGTAATCTTTAAAAAAATAATAAAATATAAACGCGAAGTTTAACTGAATATTCGTGTTGGTTAATGTAATTTTATTGTAATGAAAGCAATGAAATCTAATTTACAATGAAAATTAGTAATGTTTGTCAATATTATAGATATAGATAAGTTCAATAAACACGTAAAGAAGAAGAAAATGGAATTAAAATAAAATAAAAATAATAATAATATATATATATATAATATATAATATATATATATATATACATATATTGCATATGCGTGTACACACACACATTCACTCACTCACTCACTCACTCACTCACTCACTCACTCACTCACTCACTCACTCACTCACACACACACACACACACACACACACACACACACACACACACATACACACACACACACACACACATATGTGTAGTGCTTTTTTTGTATGTGTACTGACTTTACAGTGGTAGTAAAAGTGGTTCAAAAATTGTGTACACTAAAATGATACCATATCAATTAACCTCAGTAAGGAAAACTTATAGGCAAAAACTTGTGAATATACTAGAACTGCTTTTATTTTTATTATTGTTATTACCATCATGATTTCCATAACGATAGATAATAAAGGTAGGCCTACTATTAGTTTGAGGTGGGAGTTTCTGTAATTTTGTAATCTTATTTTAATTTCAATCTTTGTTACCTCGGCCAAAGAGGTTACATTTTGGTTAGCGTTGGTTAGTTCTTTAGTTGATTAGCAAGATAACTAAAAAAAAGTTATGATTTTTTTTACCAGAGGTGTTTCTTACGGCTGGTTTGTTAAAATTGTGCGAGGCCCGACCCAAAGAATATTCGTATACTTGACATGCATAACTAAAGAAATCAATGCATGTTTATCAGTCTAAACGTGCATATCAACCTGGCAAATTGATAGTCAAATGTATATCTATCAGATATATAGAGAAATATGCCTTTATTTCTAAGTCTGTGTTTATGAAAATTTATTGGGTCGGGCCTGGCACAATTTTAACAAACCGGCCATTATCCTACCTTAGACACGGAAGGCTAGATCAGTAGCAACTCGCGGAGGTGTCATGGCGCTTGATTCTACTTTTGGAAAAAAAACACGTGGGGTTTATTTTGATGACGTCACAAAAGTTACGGATGCTTTGTGAATGTGGTCGATCATTTTGGTCTTTTCAATTTCAAAAAGGATGGAAATTAATGATTTGAATGGTTATACTTTCATTGAATAATTATCGAAATAGGCATGTGGGAAGCCATGACACCTCCTCGTGTTGCTACTGATCTGGCTTTCTCTA
>NW_020868953.1:20000-37500 GCF_003789085.1 Penaeus vannamei
GGGGCAGGGCGGAGTGGGCGGGGAGGGTGCACCAGGCATGCGTGACGCACACGCGGGAGAGGCGGGGGGAAAGAGAAGTGCAGGGCCGGCTACTACGCATGTGTCTATGAGAGGCCGAGAGACAAAAAGAAAAAGGGAGGGGGGGGAACCGGGGGGGGCGGGCGGGGGGGGGCGAGCGTGTCAGACGGTGGGATAGTCGAGCGGGCGTAGCTGGGTGGGGGTGGGTGGTGGGGGGGGGGGGGGGGGGGGGGACGGCCGAGGGTGGAGGGGTGCGGGGCGTGGTGGAGGGGGATGGGGGGGGGGGGGGCCGGGCCAGGCGCAGACGCCGCGGACCGTTGGCCCCAGCCGCCAGTCCGCACGCCACACAGGTCGCAAGGACACGGCCGGAGGGCGGCAAGCCCCACCGCGCGAGGCACCGAAGTGCAGCGAAAGGTCCTCGATGACACTACGCGCCCCTACCGTGAACGCACGGATCGACGATCATAGCAGGCTGAGCTCTGACACCAACGAGGGGGTGCCGTCAGGCAGGTTCTGTCTACGCGTGTCGTGCGGCCACGTGCACTGAGGGGGGAGTCCTCTACGACGAGTCGGCGGTGACGGTGCGGGGAGCCAGTGGCAGGCGTGGGGGGTGACGCTGAACGCGTGACTCCTCTAGGTCACTGAGGGTGCTCGTAGGGCTCCGGGTCTTTCTGACCATCGGCCGAGGTACTCCAGGGGGAAGGAGGCGAAGGCCTAAGGACGTAGGGGCAAGGAGGTGCGAGGCTCAGGGTCTTCACGATCGGGTCGGTCTCTATGAGGGGCAGTCGAGGGGAGACAGCGCCCACGGAGGTGGGGGGCTAGGGAGACGGGGAGAGATGACGGGCTGAAGGCCAGGAGTTCGTCTACGATCGCAGGCCGAGGGACGGGGAAGGCTTTTTTTAGGGTACAGAGTGGTCGCGGAGGGCGCTCCCCGAGCGCCTAGTGGATCCGTGCGTGGGCATATATGTGCCGTCGGGCTTCTCTCTCCCGGGATGGCCATCACGCGGGTTTCCGGAGGGGCAAACTCGGGGCACGCTTCTTCTCTCGTCTTCTGAGTCGGCCGACGGACGACGGGTAGGGCGCTCTGCTCTGCATTTGGTTGTTTCTGTGTTGTGTTGGGGAAGCCAGGGGACTGAGTGAGTGGTGGGAGGTGGTGTGAATGGGTTTGAGGCCAGGACGCGCGGGATGGTCTGAGGCGAGTCTGAAGGCCCTGAGGGCATGTCTGTCTCCCACTCCCCGACGGTCCCTGCTATGGTGAGAGGGCGAGGAGAGGATCTATGGTATCTAGAGAGCTCCAGGGTCATACAAGGGCAACGATGAGGTTCCCTGAGGGATTGATCTCGAGGGGAGACCAGGGATGGATTGGCTGAGGTATGGCTCCCCCCGAGGGGAGCCTATGTGTACTCATCTGCCGGCGAGGACCACTGTGCGGCATCTCTGGCCTATGGCTCCTCTACGACTATGTGTGTGTATGGTGGAGGGATCGTGTGCAGCTCATGCTCTGAATTGTGTGACTGGTGCGGTTGTACCCTCATGGGCGTATGGGCCCCTCGTCGACGGGAGATGGCCGAAGAGGCTGACGGCCCTACTCTCGGTCTTTTACTGTATTATGGGGGTTAAGGGTTATTAGCTGTTTTTTAATTGAGCAATACGAGAATGGTCTACGGGACGAGGGGAGGTCCGAGGGATGGAGAATGAGGGGCCCACGGCATGAGGTGGAGGGAAGGGAAGCGTGGGCTGAGCCTACTCGTCTATCTGTCAGGGGGGGATGAGGATTATTGAGGGGGATGTAATAAGAGGTTGAGCAATGTGTATGTTTTTTTGAGGCCCAGAAGAGGGAGTAAATATCTAAAACAAAAACCAGTGAGGGAGTAGGGTTAATAAAAACACAAATAAAAATATACAAGGCCGAGGTAACCCCGAAAGCGGGGGGGATGGGATGATGGTAGCACCTAGGGACGAAGAGTTAGGAGAGGCTAAGGTGAAAGAGAAACTGAGAGGCCTTAAAAGGTCTGAAAAGTGGGGATAAGGAACTTAGGAAAGCGACGTAGCCTAGGGAACGAGGTGGGAAGGGGTAGTGAGAAAATCGAGGCCCAGGGCACGACTGGGGAGGGGCAGGGATGATGGGAATGTACAGAGAGAGAGGCCAAGGACGAGTTTGAGGATGTCGAAAAACTGAGGTTAAGGGAAACTGAGAGGCCAGGATCAGAAATCGAGAGAGGTGCCGGAAGGGAGGGGAAACACGGCCAAACGGAAACGACGGTAGGGGAAGATGGGTCGAGATGGTATCTCGACGCGAATACCAGAAGGAAACAGAAGGGTGGTTAGCGAGGGGGAAGGGCCCCTGGAGGCCCAGGGACGAGGGTGAAGGGAGGAGGAGAGCCAGGCCGAAGAATGGTCGCCCCGCACAGGGATGAGCGGAGCGGAGGTAGCCAGGGGGCAGACAGTGGACGGGGCCGAATGATACAGAGGGGGCGGAGGCCAGGACGAGTGGCGGCGAGGCAAGCGAGGGCCAGCGACGAGGGCAGGAGGGGGGAGGGTGTGTGAGGCCAGGGAAGGAGGGGAGATGGAGGGGAGGCCAGGACGATGGGGCAGGGGGGCAGGGAAGGGAAGAGTGTAGAGAAATGGGGAAAAGGTTACTGATAGAGAGAGGAGAGAGAGAGAGAGAAGGGCAGCACGATGAAGAGAACTATGCGGCAGCGTATGATTGCTGAGTAGTTGGAGGGGAGGAGGAGATAGTATAGAGAGATGGTGGTGGAGGCAGCGAGAAGCTTGCAGGACACGCATAAAAGCCCCCAAACGCCCTCCCTCTCGAACTCTGCCCTATCCACGACCCCGGCAATGCCGAACTGTTGGTGTGAATTACACTGCGAAATTATGACCCCTCCCCCCTAAAGAGAAAAAAAAAAAAAAAAAAAAGAGAACACTGTATCCTTCGCATACACACCCTACCTACATTTCCATCTTCCTTTTCCATTCCCATACCCTCCTCATCCCATCATACTCCTCTAACTCTTCTTCGTCTTCTTCCATCCAATTCCCCTTTTCCCACTCCTCCCCGCTATTCTCATTATCTTGCGCGTCTCCACCGTCTCCCCTCCTTTCGATATGACAATGGCCTCTTAGTTGCTCTCCGCATTGCAAGGCGATCCGCGGAAGTAGCTCACAAAGGACAAAGAGAGAGGACACGGCGAACTACCCGACGGTCGGAGAGGGAAGAGAGCAGGGAGACGAGGGCATGATAGCGAGAGAGAGAGGAGGCGAGAGAGACCAGACGGGGAGGAGAGAGGGAGGGAGAGAAAAGCGAATGCGTGATGCACGGGAGATAGGGGCACGAGAGTACGCAGAAAGCAAACCAGGAGAGAGAAGATTCTAGAGGAAGAAGGGAGACGGAGAGGCTCAAGAGAGAGTGGCACAAAATAAGGTATGGCTAAGGAGGGACAAGGAACGGTGAGATGGAGTGACGAGGGGAACAGTATAGGAATGATGATTAACGTGGCGAAAAGAGAAAGAGAGGAGGAAGAGGAGATCTGAAATAGTGGAAAGGAGAAGGATAGATGAGACGGATGAGGAAGAAGCGACGCAAGGAAGGGAGAATGCGAACAAGGAAAGGAAGGGGGCAAAGCGAGGGAGAGGAGGAGAGGGGAAAGAAGGGAACGAGGGAAATCATCAGTATAAAGAGGAAACAAGAGAGGAGGGAAGAGGGGAAAGTAGGAGGGAGGCAGGAAGGAGAGGAGGAGGGAGAAGAGGGAGAGGATGGGAGAAGCGAAAAAAGAGCCAAATTAATGCGGGAGAGGACGTGAGAGCGGCGAAAAGCAAAGCCGAGAGGGAATATGAGTGAAAGAGATAGAGAGAGATCGAAGAGGGGAAATGGCAGGGAGAGGAAGGAGAGACGACGCGGCAGCGCAGCAAAGGGTGAGAGTGGAGGAGAAGAAACGCGAAAAAGAGGAAGGGGAAAGGAGGGGAGAGGAGGAGAGGAGAGAAGAAGGCAATGGAGAGGGGAGTGGAGGTGAAAGGAGAAGAGAGGACGAAAGACCGGAAGTGCGCAGGGAGGAAGCGGACGAGAGGGCAGCGAGAGAAGGGGAGAGGAGGGAGAGTGGCTTGATCATGTAGAAAGATATAGACAGCGCGTCCACTCATATGAATCCATTCACTGAATGATGCACATGCACACAGGCCTCGAGCGCGATTCACTGCGGCTTTCGGCGAAGCGGGAGAGAGCGCGAGAGCGAGACAGAGAGAGGAGCTGAATAGGAGTAAAGAATTTATTAGTATAATAGGTAAGGTGCATAAGGAAACCACTCAAACTCGATATACAAGCGTTGCCCGACGTGTGTGTGGTAGTCACTGTTGTGCTCGCCACGCACGCGCCCGTACACCTGCTTGTGTGTCGTGTATCACGTAGTGGACACGACACGAACTACACACACTTCATCGGTCCAATTAGTAGCGTACTATACACTTGTTACATAATAGGTGCATAGGCGGTATAATTAATGAAGCATTAATATAAGCATAGTAGAATAGCACCCAGCCACTACTCTAACCACTACTAATGTAATACATATATACCACTAGGAATACATAACATACATATATATGCTCGCTGTCGATGTTGCGTGTGTGTCTCATGACAGCTTCGAGCGTGAAGGCTCCCCGAGTAGGCTAAGAGCGACCACAGCACCCCTAACTAGTCTATAAAAAGCGCGTCAGATATACCAGGGGCTAAGAATAGTTATTTAGAGTATACACTCCAGGATGGTAATTCATAGAGCGAGGGGAGTCTTTAGTCTATAATACCAATAACAAGTCTAGTAATATGTAGTGTGTGTGTGCTGATCTAGTGTGGTGCATGGTGTGACTGTATCACACACAATATGACGGAAGTTATATACTTATCGAAACTTCGCTATTTTCTTGCTACAGATAATACAATTGTATGGTGTATTTTCCAGAGTGAGTCTGCATTAGCAGAAACTAAATTCTTTTGCTTGGAAACGACATTTTTAATCTCTCAAAAAAAATGCGTATAGAATAATCTCTCATCATGCTTTTGAGCGACTCTGCTATGTTCGTTATCGTGAAACTTATCATAAGAAGAGGCTTACCATCTATTTTTCTACTCTTGTGAGAATTCATCGAAAATAGCATGTCAGAGAGCTAAAATGGAGAATACGAGATAGAGTTAGATATGCCGATAACTTGTATTGAAAGCTTAGTTGACTATTATTGTTTTACAACTTCCTTCCTTAGGCCGAAAGAGTGTAATAGTACATAAAGCCCTTCTGCTACTGTGACGGTATTTCAGACAAAACTAATTCTATACGACGAATTAAGGCTTCACTCTAGTTGTATTTGATTACAGTTTCAATTGTCTTTTAACCCAGGTGTTGACACGCATCAATGAGATAAACACAACAAGACAAGGCGTAGATAATATTACTATCGATGGGTTGGTTAAGCCTATAATACGAAAATATAATTAGTACTCCTAAAGGACAATCGCATCTCAGAGCGAATATCCAAGAGTATATCGAGATGTCGATCATACTTGATCTCGATGCCGACGTACAATATCTGTTAGACGTCAGAGCGAATTAATTTCATTGTAGTGCGTTAAGATTATCCCCGCATTAGCCGATTCACGTCGCGATGCTTGAATGCGTTAATTCAAGAATTATGCGCATGCACCTGTGTGCTGGAATGTGATGGATGAATGTTAAAACATTGCCTTTTATTTGCTTATCTTGGAACCATTATGATATCAAAACGTAAGGGCCAGAGGTATACATATTTAGTGTAATGTATTCAACCCACTGGGTCATGAAGCAGAGTACAATGTAGTGCATTATGAATAAATACACCTGTCAGAGTGTTACCGAACCGTTAGCTAGAGATTTGAACGTGCTAGAGCGACTAGTAGGTGTGGGCTGGGCAATAGTGAATTTATGGATAAATATTGTAATATGTAGGGGTGCTAATAATAAGTATACTTCACCGATATATACCGTATATCAGATATATAGAGATAGTAGGTATATCGTAATCCATAGGATCTATCATGATGAGTCTATTACTATAGATTAATATAGTGGTATGTACCCATAGCATACTCTTGACATAGCATGATACTGAATAGAAGTCACATCATGCCGTTATCCAAACAGTAACATAATATTATTTAGGAGAGACGATAGAGAGACAGAGAAAGAGAGAGCCAGACGGGACAGAC
Organism: Penaeus vannamei; assembly: GCF_003789085.1. Taxonomy (NCBI): domain Eukaryota; kingdom Metazoa; phylum Arthropoda; class Malacostraca; order Decapoda; family Penaeidae; genus Penaeus; species Penaeus vannamei. The sequence goes on from NW_020868953.1 coordinate 26,251, forward strand.
ATGACAGATAGGCAACAGAACTATATACCATGAAACTCCTTAAGATATGCCTTCTCTGCGGCGCCAGCGAACAGTCTGGGGCACTTAGCGTGCGAGGGCCTGACTTCCTGCTCTCGTGCTCCACTCGGAGGCCTCAGCGAACACGGCCGCCCCCACAAGCAGATAGGTCAGGGTGATGACGATCAGGGAGAGCGTACGTACGTTTTGCTTCTTCATTTCACCCTCAGCGCATGTGCGGGGTCAGCAGCCTCTCGAGGTCAGCTAGCAAGAGGATCCCGCGCATGTTGCAGCCTGACCTCCTCGGCTCCCTTGACCGGCGGCGTCTTCGATGTGCGTTCGGCTCTCTCGGCTCTTCGGCGCCTCGGGGAGCGGGTCTCCTTCTACGGTAGGCCTCTGCTTCTTTCTAGAATGTTCCTTGGGATACACTAAATCTAGCGACAAGCGGAGTGTGGGTGCAGTGGAGTAGATGTATATACATACATGTAGATATGCATATACGTACGATCTATATGATGTACCAAAGAGCTAAAGTCTTTTACGTTGATAGTGCGTGCTCGGGTCAAGACAGTGCTACATCGCTACCTTTGTCATTACCGTGGAGACTCTGACCTTGGCTGCTCTTCTTCTTCTCTTTGCCTTGAAGTTATATTTCGCCTGGTGTAGCTTTCTCATTATCTCACCTGGCCGCGAGATGGAGCGAGACGGGAACTGTGAGGCCTGAGTCCATCTCCGAAGGGCGCGCTTGCTGCCTGCCGAGTCCGCCTGTCATCACTTGCGTTTGTGCCTCTCCATGGCAGATGGCGAGCTGCGGGGGCGAGCGGCGAATGTCTGCGTTTCTGGGGACGATTTTCTTTGTTCCTTTGTTCCCCCTCTCCCTCTTCGGTGCCTTTCCAACGGGCTACATGCACATTTTCAGGAGTGACGGACAGACACGCGTTACACGAGTGAAATCGCACTAGAGCGGATCAGCTTCTCGACTAAAAACAAATTAGTTAAATTCATCACTATTTTCCTTGAAACAAAAAAATCAAATCATCGTATATTTTACGCGAACAAATATAAAATGAATTCTAAACGGACTGACGTCGACTGCGCTTTTTATTTCATGACTACGATGTCGGACTAGTAACGCTTCAGATTCATAGATGGCGTTGGCGGAGGCTGCTTCAATCCACGGCTTTCTCACTCCTCGTTCTGTGAAAGAAAAAATAGCAAGATTACTGCTGTGAACGTTTTCAAAAGAACTACAGAAAAAATCCGAGATGCAACAAAGTGTAGCATATGAATAGAAGTATATAATACCGGCAGGGAAGATTAACTTCATATCTCAATCAGCGCAACGATCCGTTGGGAGAGTTTCCAGGCAAAAAAAAAAAATGAACAGAAACGGAATTTATACATTTATTTTCTGGCAGTGAAATTCAATGAAAATGATGACTAAAATGCAAGAATAATAATCAAAACAAGGTGTGATTTGAAATAGGATAATATGAATACACAAAATAAGATTCTCAAGTCGCATTTTGCTGCATTGCTAATAGAAATGATTTCATGTTGCAGTGAAGGCGTTAGCGCTTCAGGTCATCGCTGTGTGATAAAGCATAGCAACGTGACAAGGCCTCACGTTGCGAAGAGATTTTCATAAAGTTACAGGTATCGTCTCTCGCTCTCTCTAAATCCTTTCTTTCTCTCTCTCTCTCTCTCTCTCTCTCTCTCTCTCTCTTCTCTCTCTCTCTCTCTCTCTCTCTCTCTCTTCTCTCTCTCCTCTCTCTCTCTCTCTCTCTCTCTCTCTCTCTCTCTCTCTCTCTCTCTACTCTCTCTCTCTCTCTCTCTCTCTCTCTCTCTCTCTCACTGTCTCTCTCTCTCTCTCTCTCTCTCTCTCTCTCTCCCTCGAGACATATCTATGTCTATATATCTATCAGTATTATATCATATTATATTATATTTGATCATATTATACCACACATATATATATGTATATATATGAACCGTATCCATGTTGACAAATGTATTTCTGACGAAGACGTAATCGGAACCGGTCAAATACATCTCTTGTATTGTGGAGATATCCAGTCTAATTCATACCTTTTCTACAAATAATATATATATATATATATATATATATATATATTATACAAACCTGTGTAAATGTGTGCATAGGACTATTTATCACAATATCTATGAAAATCATAAATAAGAATTGAGAAACGGGAAGAATGAAATGGAGAGAGGTATCACATTACTCAAGGTAATTCCAAGGTAATTAATCATATGTACCTTGAAATTACTTATACAAGATCGTAATTAAGTTTCCTGCATCGCTTTGACCGGCTTCTCCTTCACAACAGGCCCCTAATCAATCAATAATGATAAATAAACAAATCACAGAGAGGTACATGCTCGAATTACAGAAGGCGGAGCTATCACATTATCCGAAGGCTGATCACAGATTCCGTTAGATCCTATTAATTGCAGTGTTCCTCCGACGAACAAATCAATCTGTTACATCAAACGAATAAAAGAAAAAACAAGAAAAAAATTAAGTCAATCAAATGAATAGAAAATAAACAAATAAATAAATAAATAAAATAAAAAGATAAAAAAAAAACAAGAAAAAAAATAAGTCAATCAAATGAATAGAAAATAAACAAATCAATAAATAAATAAGATAAAAAGAATAGATCAGTCAATCAAATGAATAGAAAATAAACAAATCAATAAATAAATTAAAGAAAAAGAATAAATAAATCAATCAAATGAATAGAAAATAAACAAATAAATAAACAAAAAAAAATATATAAATGCTCAATAGAATTAACACGAAATCTTCGGCCGAAATCCCCTGTCTGTGTCTCCACTCGCGAGATCTTTAGCCCGTCCTCGCGCTGCCTTTACATCACAGCCAAGTCCTTTCGGAGCTCCCTCGGCCGTGATGAAGGAAGGGGCACGTCACGGGGGAGGAAGACGCTGTGAGGGACGCGCCTGAGCCGTGGGGGGCGTCCTCCGATGTGTAGTGTCAAGGGCATAGAGCGATTATTGTCAAAGGTATGGGGCGACCATTGTCAAGAGTATGGGGCGACCAGTACCAAGGGCATAGGGCGACCAGTGCCAAGGGCATAGGGCGACCAGTGCCAAGGGCATAGGGCGACCAGTGCCAAGGGTATAGGACAACGTGATTCTTATATTTATTTACATCTTCATTTATCTATTTATTTACCGATCTCTCCGTATTATAAAGGTGTGCTGTTAATTGTCGTAAGACTGATGTGCCCGTGTGATAGTGGAGGAACTTTATTTGTAATATTCATGGGGGGGGGTGGGGTGTAGTCACCTATGTATATGGATGAGATTCTGAAAGGTGCAAGAATAGTGACTTTTTAAGAGGATTACTTTTTCTGTCTCAATATGTTGTTTTTATATGAGTTTGTTTTCCATTTTGCTCTCTCTCTCTCTCTCTCTCTCTCTCTCTCTCTTCTCTTCTCTCTCTCTCTCTCTCTCTCTCTCTCTCTCTCTCTCTCTCTCTCTTCCAGTCTCTCTCTCTCTCTCTCTCTCTCTCTCTCTTCCAGTCTCTCTCTCTCTCTCTTCCAGTCTCTCTCTCTCTCTCTCTCCAGTCTCTCTCTCTCTCTTTTCCAGTCTCTCTCTCTCTCTCTTCCAGTCTCTCTCTCTCCCTCTCTCTCTCTCTCTCTCTCTCTCTCTCTCTCCCTCTCCTCTCCTCTCTCTCCTCTCCTCTCTCTCTCTCTCTCTCTCTCTCTTCCTCTCTTCTCTCTTCTCTCCAGTCTCTCTCTCTCTCTCTTCCAGTCTCTCTCTCTCTCTCTCTCTCAGTCTCTCTCCTCTCTTCTTCTCTCTTCTCTCTCAGTCTCTCTCTCTCTCTCTTCCCAGTCTCTCTCTCTCTCTCTCTCTCTCTCTCTCTCTCTCTCTCTCTCTCTCTCTCTCTCTCTCTCTCTCTCTCTCTCTTCTTCTCTCTCTCTCTCTTTCAGTCTCTCTCTCTTGCTCGTTCCCTAGCTCTCTCTTTCCGCCCTTCCCTCCCTCATTCTTCTCCTGGCATCAACGTCACAGAGACATTACCTCGCCTCCCCTGCTGTTATATTAAAAACCAAAATCGATTTATTACGCCGCCTTAAAAAAAAGTCGGGAGGGGGAGATCGACGACTAGACTCAGGAACGCCGAAGCCTATCGAAACAGAAGGGGCAAAAATGACGCAATCTTTTTTTTTTTCTTTCTTCTTTATCTTTTTCTTTCTTCTTTATCTTTTTCTTATCCTCGTCATCTCCCCGCAGAAGCCAGTCTCTCGCCGGCCGAAGCGGAGCCGCGAAGAGCTTTCACTCCATCAAGCCTCGCTCTTAACCGAGAGAACGAGACTTGTAAGCTTAGACAGCGAGAGCTTTACGGGAGGGTCGTTCAGTTGACCTTTGCTCGTGTTTCTCCTCCTGCGCCTGCGTCCATTTCGATGCCGTCGTATCGTTATACAAACCGTTCTCCTCCTGTCGTACTTAAGCTGTCACAGTAATCGTTTTCTCTCTCCTTCTCTCTCTCTTCTTCTCTCTTCTCTCTCGTCGCTCTCTCTCTCTCTCACTCATTATCACTTTTCTCTTTCCTTAATGCCATCGTATACTATAATATATTAAGTATAGGTAGTAACTATTACAGAGTATAGAGCTATCTTCATATCATCTCTCTCTCTATCATATACCTTACCTATATCTTCACTATTCACGTCTATCTATCTATCAATCCTATCATAATATTACATACGTTATATAATATATATCTATATATAGTATAATATATATAATATAAAGAATACATATTGTATGAAACATATGTATCTCTCTCTTCTCTCTCCTCTCCTCTCTCTCTCTCTCCCTCTTCTCTCTCTCTCACTCTCCGTCTCCTCTCTCCTCTCTCTCATCCTCTCGTCTCTCTCTCTCCTCTCTATATATATATATTATATATATATATACGTTAGATACTCTCTCTCTCCATGTACCTGTATAGTATACACTACTATCTACTCATGATTACTTCACCTCATATCTATTTTACTGTCACTCTCTATGCTATAGCTACTAAATATTAATATAGTACAACTTATATTTCCTTTCACTTTCTCTTAATGCTCATCTGAGGGTATCGAGAAGAAGAGCATCGGCGTGCTGGTCTGCAAAAGGAGGTTGGTCAATTCCGTATGGCTGTGGCCACTTAACTACTAGGATTAGGCTAATACTAAGGTGCGAAGTTGGCATGTAGGGGCTCATAGTGAAATGCTGACCTAGAGAGAGGAGACTTGAATAAAGAGGAGTAGTGTACAATTCAGGATGCTAAGATAAGTTTGTTTAGTGAACGACGCACGAGTAAAGCTCAAGGGTGGCGCATTAGGATATTATACTTTAGTGTTTATTTATATTAATATAACGAAAGTGTTCAGTGTCATATATACAATTATAAGGTATTGAGGTCTGTATTATATGTATAATATATGAGATAGATGTACTTGTTAATGGTTATGATGGTTTGAGTAGTTCTTTATGTGTTATTTATGTTGATATAATGTAAGTTTAACTTACTCTTTATATTAAGTAGTTAATTTATATCTGCATCAATTATGTTTTTATAACATTTTTAATTATAACTGATGTGCAAATTATGTGTATTGCAATTATGTGTTAATGATAATTATAGTATTATTAATCATCAAAAAATAAGTTTTCCGTTTATGCATAATAACCCATCTAATATGAAATATAAATTATATTTAGTTTTCATAATCTTTATCATTCAATAAATTTTGGATAAGCATTATAACTTCATATTATATTGGTCATTACTTAATATTTAGTTCTTATGTTTATTAGCTTATGAGCATGAGTTATAGAAACATTTATAAATAAATATGAAATATTATCCTTTTCACATATTTCCTAATTAATCATATATATCAGAATATATTAGAATTTTACTATAACATATCATGGGAGGCAATTGTTATTGGGTATTGTAATCAGATAACTCTAACTAGTAGATGGTCGAACCAAATATATGTATTTTAATATCCTTATTCAATTAATACAATAAATGACTAATTATAATGTAAAATAGTTAGATGGAAAAAACCCTTTGTTTATTGTAGTACTTAATTATATATAGATTCCTATGGGAAGTACTGATATTTAACATTGAAGCAAGAGAGGGGGGAGGAGGGAGGGAATATAGAGAGAAGAGAACTAGAGAGTAGAGATAGAGGAGAAAGAAAGAGGAGGAGCAAGATAAATGAGAGAAGGTATAAGAAGAGATGTAAGAGCAAGAGAGAGAGATGAGAGAGAGAGAGAGATGAGATTGAGAGAAGAGAGAGATAGAGAGAGGAAGAGAGAGAGAGAGAGAGAGAGAGAGAGAGAGAGAGGGAGGGAGGGGGGGGAGAGAGGGAGGGGAAGGGAGGAAGAGTGAAGTGAGTGAGTGAGTGATGAGAGAGAGAGGAGAGAGAGAGAGAGAGAGAGAGAGAGAGGGGAGAATGAGAGAGAGAAGGAGAGAGAAGAACGACGGAAGGGAACGAAAGAGAGAGGGGGAGCGAGTGGGGGGGAGAGGAAAGAGAGAGAATAATGAGAGAGAGTATATAGAGACAGACAGAACTATATAGTAATAGTAGAGCGGATACTAGAACTGATATATATATATACATTATATATAGTTATATATATAACATACATAAATATATAAATAAATATATAATTATTAAATAATATATAATGTAATTATTATATATACTAATAATACTATAATACATATATATATATACTAGTAGATAATAATATATATATATATATAATAATAATAATGGTGTGGTGTGTGATGTGGTGTGTTTTGTGTGTTGTTTGTGTGTGTTGTGTGTCTATCAATAATATATATAAAATATATATATATATATATTTATATATATAGTATATATATATATATAATACACACACACACACACACACAACACACACGACACACACACACAATACACACAGCAACAATGATAATAGTAAGTATATATAATAGTAATATAGAGATATAATGATAATATATATATATAATATATAGAGGGAGAGCGTATATAGAGATATAACAACCAAGAGCACACACACACACACACCACAACACACACACACATATATATATATATATATCATATATATAATATATTATAATTGATTATATATAACGATAGAATATAATATATGTGTGTGTGTGTGTGTTAGTGTGGTTTGTGGTGTGGTAGTTGTGTGTATATATATATATATATAATAGTATATATATATATATAACTAATATATAATAAATTAGTGTGTGTGTGGTGTGTGTGGGTGTGTGATGTGTGTGTGTGTGGTGTGTGTGGTGTGCGTGTGTGATGTAGTGGTGTGTGTGTGTGCAGTGTGTAGTGTGGTGTGTTGTGTCGTGTGGGTGTGTGTGTGTGTGTGTGTGTGTGTGGTGTGTGTGTGTGTGTGTGTGTGTGTGTGTGTGGATGTGTGTGTGTGTGTTGGTGTGTGTGTTGTTGTGTGTCGTGTGTGTGTCGTGGGCGTGTTGGTGTGTGTATATAAAGATAAGAAAATGAAGTAATAAAGTAGCGTATATGTATACTATAAAGTAATAATCATAAGTAAGCGTATGAGATAATGATACATATATATATATATATATAATATGTATAATACACATATATGTGTAATAAATATATATAGTATAATAATAATATATTAATAAATATGATATATACATAATATATATAGTAAACATATATATAATATATAATAACCAAAATATATATATATAAATATATATACACATATAATGTGTATATACATAAAGTTATATATAAATAATATTAATATAATAACCTATAGCCATAATAACTAATAATATATAAGTAGTATATATATATATAATATAAATATATATACTATTATATATATATAGTAGTGGCAGTACAAGAGATACGAGGATCCACACACTGTAATACACAACCTATCCCACTTACTCTTTCTTTCATCCCTCTCTCTTTCTCCATTACCTTCTCCTTTGACTAACACTTCGTTCTCATCTCCTTTCGTCCTGTTTTCAAATCTCCGTCTCCCGTCCTCCTCTAGCATGCTTCAAGTCCTTCGAGGAAAAAGAAACTTTAAAAGCAACCCAACTCCGTGTGGCGGCTGGAGTGCTGCCCTGAACCTTTCTTGACTCAGGAGTGGGAAACTCCTTTCTGTGGGAGAATCAGCCTCAGTGTTAGTGTTGGGGAGAGAATGCGTCTAGGTATAAAGAGCCATTTGTTAGTGGCACACTTGAAGGAAGGGGAAATACACAAGAAGGCAAGCTTACTCTGCAGATATTCGGGTTCACGGAGAAAAAAACACACATATTCCAATTCAACACACTAACACACAAACGCACATTATTAGTGTTGTATATCTATCTATCTATCTATCTGTCTATTCTATCTATCTATCTATCTTCTATCTATATACGTGGTGTGATGTGTGTGTTTTGTGTGTTTGCTAAAGGATGTTGTGCTTATATATTTGTGTGCATATATATCCAGATACACAAAACACACACACACACCACACACACAACAACACACACTCTTACACACTACACACACACACATTCAACTAATATGCATGATATATAAATAAAATTAGTATCACATATATTTATACTGCCTGAAATATATATAATAATATATAATATATATATATATACAATATACATATATACATATATATATATATATATATATATACGGTAATATAACTACTATAAGTAGACCACGCACACTATTTAATATACATATATATATCTAAAACAATATATATAATAATATATATATACATATATACTATATAATACTCTCGTCAAGCTGTTCCGGTCGGATATAAGTAGTAGGATACAAATATGATATAATAAGATAGAATAAGATTAAACTAAGAGAGCCTAGATATACGTACTCACAAAATAATATCATAGTATATAACCATAGGTCTTTCTTTACTAGGATAGGGACCTTTGAGCTGTTTTGGATAATATGATGAGTAGAAGGAATAGAGTACCGGTCACTGAGTTAATGTACGATAATTTGCGTGGGTGTGCCTCCGTGCTGTGTGTGTCGTGTGTGTGTGTGCGTGTCTGTGTGGTGTATTGTAAGGTGATTGACTATATTATAAGCACTTATTAGTATTCTGTTTATCCGAGGGATACGATATATAAAATATTCACTATATATACTACTACGTACGGTAGAAATATACAGATGACAGTATACTTATGGTGGAGTAATATAATATATTATAATAAGTATAATATTATATATAATATATTATATGTAAAGTAAGATATAGATATAGAGTAGTGTGTAGTTGTGTGTGTTGTATGTGTGTGTTGTGGAGTTGTTTGTGTGATAATATAAATAGTATATTTATATATATAAGTAGAAGAGTAGAATAGATGAAGAATGATATATTATAAATACTGAGATAGGAAAGGTAAAGGAATGGCTGAGATGAGAGGGGATATGTTAATTATATAGTAGTAAGGGGAATAGTATAATATATAATATACTAGGTAAAGATAGGTATGAGGGTAAGGGGTGGGTATAGTAGTGAGGGGTGGTATGGTTATAGAGAGCGAGAAGGGATCGAGAAGGAGATATAATGAGACGAAGGTAGATATAAGAATAGATTAGAATGGTGAGGGGATAGAAGAGAAGAAGAAGAAGAGAAGGAGTAGAAAGGAAGAGGGTAAGTAAGAGAGGGTAAAGATGAAGGAGTAGAGGAGAAGGAAGGCAATAAGGAGAGGACGAGACAGAGGGAGACACACGAAGAAATGACAGGGGAAGGCAGAAGAGCAGAGAGGAGAAAAAAAAAGGAAAAGAATGAAATATAAAAAAAAAAAAACAGGAACAAGATGACGGGGAGAACCTATTCCCTGCCGTCATCACTCCGCTTATATCTGATACCCCTTTCATTCCACCCCTTATACTATCAGGCTACCGTAACACCCTATAAATATATATATATAACCTCAAGATAAAGCAGACCCGAGCCTAGTAACAATATACTGCGCCCCAGAACCCTGCGTTGTGCCGTAGAGGTCTGCCAGAACACTCATTTGGAGCGTGTGTGTTGAAAGAATGGGTGAGGTCTATGTGTAGCGATGACCTTGTATGTGAAATAAGAGAGGTGTACCGCTATCTTGTGTAGAGTCGTCGTGTCTGTGTATCTGAGGAAAGTAATAAGATGGTCTCACTCACTATAGAGCTATAAACAAGTCGCAGACCACACAACACCAATCAAACACACTCACACGAGAGCCGACAGCACAGACATTCATCTACCAAAGCACTACAGAGAGAGTCACCATACAACACTATCGCCACTAGCGAGCGACCAATATATGAAAGATATTAACCCATGACTCGAGAGAGAGTACCGGTACGCTGATCACTTTATATCCTGGTTGACTCGAGGTATCATAAGGCAAAGTACCCAGAATAACGTATATACTCATCTTAGTTAAACGTGTATATGAAAGGACAAGGAATTATAGTACGGGGAACTGAAGTGCATGGCGGGAGAGAAGAGGGAGGTGAAGGGAGAGAAGAGAGAGAAGAGAGAGAGAGAGAGAGAGAGAGGAAGAGGGAGAGAGCAGAGAGCATAATAGTACACAAGGATTACACATTATAAGCGAGGGAAGTTTGTAATATGCGAGTACATAACGAGTACAACATACATACATATATATATATATACAATATATATATATAGTTAATATATAATATAATATATATAATAATAATATAATGAGATAATATAAATATATATAATATCCTAAATACGAGAAATATAACAAGAATTCAGAATTTATTTGGGATGATCACATCAAGTTGCTCTCATCAAATCATTTAAGACTATGGAAAACCCCTTACGTATTGTCTTGCTTATCAACGTTATATACATAAAAATGCCAATATATCAAATTACTTCGTGCAACGCGTGATGGAGCTGATCAATCCTTATTATACGGTAATGAATGCCCTCGTCGTTTATTCTTGCGTGAGCCCGTGTGTGTTGCGTGTTTATTACTGTCTGCGTCTGTGAGTCACACACACATATCGTAAACCACACACATTCACATACATAAATGTGAGAACATAGAGGTCTGTGCTTTATGTGTGTGGTGTGTATGGTGTGTAATGTATGAGACACACACACACACACACAGCA
>NW_020868953.1:50000-67500 GCF_003789085.1 Penaeus vannamei
GGCTTATGGGGGGGATTTGACCTCGCCTGGCCTCGGCGCTGCGGCTGCTTCTGGGAGGTGGGGGAGAAGGGGAGGGGGAGGGGGATGTGGGGGAGGTGGAGCGGAGAAGGGAAGGGGGGAGGGGGAGGGAGGGGAGAAAGGAAAGGGGGAGGGGAGAGGTGGGGAAGGGGAGAAAGGAAGGGGGAAGGGAGGAGAAGGGGAGGAGGGAGGTGGGGGAGAAGGGGAGGGTGGGGGGAGAAGGGGGAGGAGGGGGAAGAGGGGGAGAAGGAAGAGGAGGGAGGGGGAGGGGAGGGGGACAGGGGAGGGAGAAGGAAGAAGGGAGGAGGGGGAGAAAGGGAGGGGGGGAGCTAGGGGAGAAGGAAGAAGGGAGGGGGAGAAGGGAGGGGGGAAAGGGGAGGGGGAGGTGGGGAGAAGGGGAGGTGGGGAGGGAGAGGGAAGGGGGAGGGGGGGGAGAAGGGAGGGGAGGTGGAGGGAGAAGGGGAGGGGGAGGTGGAGAAGGGGAGGGAGGGGGAGGGGGAAGGTTTGGTGTAATGCTTTCTGATTATTATCATTATTTAATTATTATCATTATTATTATTTTATGAGTGATTTCCTATTTCTATCTCTTTTCTCTTCTTCCACGTACAATGCGCATGTACGCCCGCACACACTCGCACAAGCGCGCGCGTACACACCCCACGGCACACCCAACCCTCGAGCCGTACATGTACACTTTCCTCATATCTCCCCGAGGTTGTCCGATAAAGCCATCAGGAATTCTTAGCTTCCAACCGACAAGCCGCCCGCGCCCGAAATCCGAGAATCAACAAGATAATAGAACCGCCAGACCCGGAATCCGCCAAACCAGCAAGCCAACCTGACCCTGCAAAACTTAAACCCCGCGCCAAACCAACAAGCCAAAGCCAAAAAAACACCGCCAAACCACACAAACCAAAGCCAAAAACCGCCAAACCAACAAACGCAAAGTCAAAAACGCGCAAACCAACAACCAAAGTCAAAAAACCGCCAAACCAACAAGCCAAAGCCAAAAACCGCCAAACCAACAAACGTCAAAAAACAAACCAACAAAACCAAAGTCAAAAACCGCCAACCAAACAACAAAGTCAAAAAAAGTCAAAAACCGCCAAACCAAACCAACAAACCAAAGTCAAAAAACCCCAAACCAACAAAACCAAAGCCAAAAACCGCCAAACCAACAAAACCAAAGTCAAAAAACCGCCAAAACCAACAAACCAAAGCCAAAAACCGCCACAAAAACCAACAAACCAAAGTCAAAAACCGCCAAACCAACAAACCAAAGTCAAAAACCGCCAAACCAAAAGCAAACCAAAGGCCAAACCAACAAACCAAAGCCAAAAAAACCGCCAACCAACAAACAAAGTCAAAAACCGCCAAACCAACAAACCAAAGCAAAAACCGCCAAACCAACAAACCAAAGTCAAAAACCGCCAAACCAACAAACCAAAGCCAAAAACCGCCAAACCAACAAACCCAAAGTCAAAAACCGCCAAACCAACCAAACCAAAACCAAAAAACCAAACCAACAAACCAAAGTCAAAAACCGCCCAAAACCAAACCAAGCCAAAGGCAAAAAACCGCCAAAACAACAAACCAAAGTCAAAAAACCGCCAAACCAACAAACCAAAGTCAAAACCGCCAAACCAACAAACCAAAGTCCAAAAACGCCCAAACCAACCAAACCAAAGTCAAAAACCGCCCAAAACCAACAAACCAAAGTCAAAAACCGCCAAACCAACAAGCCAAAGTCAAAAACCGGCCAAACAACAAACCAAAGTCAAAAACCGCCAAACCAACAAACCAAAGTCAAAAACCGCCAAACCAACAACCAAAGTCAAAAACCGCCAAACCAACAAGCCAAAGCAAAAAACAAACCAAACAAACAAAGTCAAAACCGCCAAACCAAAAACCCAAACAAAAAAACCGCCAAACCAACAAACCAAGTCAAAAACCGCCAAACAACAAACCAAAGTCAAAAAACCCGCCAAACCCAACAAACCAAAGTCAAAACCGCCAAACCAACAAAAAAGTCAAAAACCGCCAAACCAACAAACCAAAAAAAACCGCCAAACCAACAAACCAAAGCCAAAAACCGCCAAACCAACAAACCAAAGTCAAAAAACCGGCCAAACCAACAAACCCAAAGTCAAAAACCGCCAAACCCAACAAAAACCGAACCAAAAACCCAAACCAAAACGCCAAATCAAAACCCGCCAAACAACAAAAACAAGCCCAAAAACCGCCAAACCAAACAAAAACCAAAGTCCATAAAACCGCCTAAACAACAAACCAAAGTCAAAAACCGCCAAACCAACAAACCAAAGCCCAAAAAACGCGCACAAACCAACCAACAACCAAAGTCAAAATAACCGCCAAACCCAAGTCAAATTACTAACAAAATGTCATATAAAACCGCCCAAACCACAAACAAACCAAAGCTCAAAAACCGCCCAACCCAACAAACCAAAGTCAAAAAACCGCAAACCAACAACCCAAAGTCAAAAACCGCCAAACCAACAAACCAAAGTCAAAAACCGCCAAACCAACAAACAAAAGTCAAAAACCGCCAAACCAACAAACCAAAGTCAAAAAACCGCCAAACCAACAAACCAAAGTCAAAAACCGCCAAAACCAAACAAATCAAAAACAAAAACCGGCCAAAACCAACAAACAAAATCAAAAAACCCGTCAAACAAACCAACCAACCAAAAAAGTCAAAAACCGGCCAAAACCAACAAAACCAAAGTCAAAACCGCCAAACCGCAAACCAAAGCCAAAGCCAAAACCAACAAACCAAAGTCAAAAAACCGCCAAACCAACAAGACCAAGTCAAAAAACCGCCAAACCCAACAAGCCAAAGTCAAAAACCGCCAAAAAAACATAACCAAAGCCAAAAACGCGCCAACAAACCAAACAAAACCCAAAAAACCAGCCAAAGCCAAAACGCCAACCAACAAACCAAAGTCAAAAAACCGCCAAACCAACAAACCAAAAGTCAAAAAAAACCGCCAAACCAACAAACCAAAGTCAAAAACCGCCAGAACCCAACCAAAAAACAAAGCCAAAAAACCGCCAAACCAACAAACCATCAAAGTCAAAAAAACCGCGCCAAACCTCAACAAACCAAAGCCAAAAACGCGCCAAAACCAAACAAGCCAAAGGTCAAAAACCGCAAAAACCAACAAACCAAAGCCAAAAACCGTCAAACCACCAAACTCCAAAGTCAAAAACGCCTTCAAAAACCCAAACCAAGTCAAAAACCGCAAACCAAGTCAAAAACCGCCAAACCATCAAAACCAACAAAAACCAAAGCTCAAAAAAAACGCCTCAAAACCAACAAATCACCAAAGCCAAAGAAACCGCCAAACAACAAAACCAAAGTCAAAAACCGCCAAACCAACAAACCAAAGTCAAAAACCGCCAAACCAACAAACCCAAAGCCAAAAACCGCCCAACCAACAAGCCAAAGTCAAAAAAGAAACCGCCAACAACCAAACCAAACAAGAAACCCAAACAACAAACCAAAGTCAACCAAAGTCAAAACCGCCAAACCAAACAAGCCAAAGCCAAAAAAACCGCCAACAAACAAACAAACCAAAGTCAAAAACCGGCCAACCAACAAGCCCAAAGTCAAAAACTCAAAACCAAAACCAAAAACCAAAGTCAAAAACCGGCCAAACCAAACAAACCAAAAGTCAAAAACCGCCAAACCAACAAACCAAAGTCAAAAACCGCCAAACAACAAACCAAAGTCAAAAAACCGCAAACCAACAAACCAAAGTGCAAAAACCGCCAACCAAACAAACAAAGTCAAAAAAAACCGCCAAACCAACAAACCAAAGTCAAAAACCGCCACAACAAGCCAAACCAACCAAAACCAAAGTCCAAAAACCGCCAAACCAACAAAACCAAAGTAGTCAAAAACCGCCAAACCGAACAAACCAAAGCCAAAACAAACCAAGTCCAAACCAACAAACCAAAGTCAAAACCGCCAAAAACCAAAGTCAAAAACCGCCAATAACCAAAGTCAAAAACGCCAACCCCAACGAACCAAAGTCAAAAACCCGCCAAGAACCAAACAAGCCAAGTCAAAAACCGCGCAAAGCCACACAAGTCAAAAAACCGCTCAACCACCAACAAGCCAAAGTGCAAAAACCGCCAAACCAACAAACCCAAAGTCAAAAAACCGCCAAACCAACCAAGAACCAAAGCCAAAAAAAACCGCCAAAACCACACAAACCGCCAAACCAACAAACCAAAGTCACAAAAACCGCCAAACCAACAAACCAAAGTCAAAAACGCCAAACCAACAAACCAAATGTCAAAAAACCGCCAGAACCAACAAACAAAGTCAAAAACCGCCAAACCAAACAAACCAACGAGTCAAAAAACCGCCAAAACCAACAAACCAAAGTCAAACACCGCCAAAACCAACAAACCAAAGCCCCAAAAACGCCAAAAACCAACAAATCCGAAAGCCAAAAAATCCCCTGCCAAAACCACACAAACCCAAATCTAATAATGACCGCCAAACTAGCAACACCAAAGTCACAAAACCGACCAAACCAAACAAACCAAAAGGTCCAAAAACGACCGCCAAACCAACAAACCAAAGTGCAAAAACCGCCAAACCAACAAAACCAAAGTCACAAAAACCGCCCCAAACCAACAAAGCCAAGTCAAAAACCGCCCAAACCAACAAACAAAGTCAAAAAACCGCAAAAACCAACAAACCCAAAGTCAAAAAACCGCCAAAACCCAACAACCAAAGTCAAAAACCGCCAAACTAACAACAACCAAAGTCAAAAAAACCGCCAAACCAAACAAACCAATAGTCAAAGCCCAAACCCGCCACAACCAACAAACCACTAAAGCTCACAAATACCCGCCAACACCATACAAACCTAATCAGTCAAACCGCCCAAAACCAACAAGCCCACAAGCTCAAGAAACACACAGCGCCTCAAACCAACAAACCAAAGCTCACAACTAACCGCCAAACCAACCAAGCCAAAGTTTCAAAAAAACGCCAACACAACAAACAGAATGTTCAAAAACTCGCCAAAAACAACAAACCAAAGTCAAAGAACCGCCAACCACACAAACCAAAAGTACACAAATACCGCCAAACCTACAACAACCACAATGTGTCAAAAACCGCCCATCAAACCCAAAACCCAAACCAAAGCCAAAAACGCCAAACCAACAAACCAAAGTCCAAAAGCGCCAAACAAAACAAAACCAAAGCCAATAAACCGCCAAAACGCGGACAAAACCAAAGTCAAAAACCGCCAATACCAAGCAAGACAAAAAGCCAAAAATCCGCCAATACCATAACCACACCACCAAGCTCAAAACCGCCAAAACCAACAAACCACAAGTCAAAAAACCGCCAAAACCAACCAAAATCTCAATAGTCACGAAAAACCGGATGGTCGCTATCAACACCGGCCTCGCCACAACACCAACAACCAAAGTGCGTCAAAAACCGTGCCAAAAAACAACAACAAACAAAGTCACAAAACCGCCAAACCAAACAAGCCAAAGTCAAAAACTCGCCAAACCAACAAAAACCAAAGTCAAAAACCGCCAAACCAACAAACCAACAGTCAAAAACCGCAACCCAAACAACCGAAACACAAAGTCAAAAACACCGCCAAACCAACAAACCAAAGTCAAAAACCGCCAAACCAAACAAACCAAAGTCAAAAAAACCGCCAATACCCAACAATACCGCACAGTCAAAAACCGCCAAACCAACAAGCCAAAGTCAAAAACCGCCAACAACAACAAACCAAAAGTCATTAAATACGCTACCGCACCAACACCAACAAACCCACATAGTCGAAAAATCCGCCCACACCAACAAAGCCAAAGTAAACAAAACCGCCAACAGCACACAACAAACCAAAGTCACATAAACCTCGCTGCCAAAGCCAACAAACCAACATCACAGAAGAAACCCACCAAAACTCAAAACCCGCCAAACCAACAAACCAAAGCCAAAACCCTGCCAAACCAAACACAAACCAAAACCACAACCCGCCAAAACCCGCCAAACCACCAAACCAAAACCCGCCCAAACCAACAACCCGCAACCCGCCAACCCCGCCAAACCCGCCATCCCCAAGCGCCCCCGCACCGCAGATCCGGCCCAGCCCCATTCTGTAGTGATTTTCCAATAGTGTAATTGATATCAGATGTCTCGAAAACCCTCAGCCCGATCTCGAGGCCCGAGAGGAGACTTTACATTATAGATATGAGACTTGTGGACGGCAAACATCTTCACTTCAATCTCTTTTCTATTTTCAATTCTCCTTCACCCTCCCCCTCCCTCCTCCTTGATTCGTCTGACCTCTATTATCATTTTCTCTCTCTATCTCTCGTTCTTTTCATTTTTTTTTCTTCTCGTTGACTTGTTCATATCTTTATCGAAAGCCACTTTTTTTTTTTTTTTTTTTTTCTTCTCCTCCTCCTTCTCTCTCTCTTCTCTTACTCCTTTTTTCTCTTTCTCCCTCTTCTTTTCTTTCCTTCTCTTTCTCTTTAACACTGTCCCTATCATTAATATTATCACCATTATCAATCGACTGCCTTTCTCTCTCCTTCTCTTCTTCTCTTTCCTCCTTCTACTCCTCTTCTTCTTCCTCTTTTCTTCATTCTATTTAACTCTCCCTCTTTCTCTTCCTTTCTCCTTTTCATCACTCCTTCCCCCTTCCCCACTCTTTCATCGGCATTTTTTCCCTCCCCTCTATCTCAGTGTCGCCGCAATTTCTGTTTGAAAAGTTGTCTCTGATCTTTCTCAACGGTGGGAGGCCCAGGCGTGGGAGGGTGGCGGTGGGGGAGTGAATGCAGGTCGAACCATCTCGAACCTGGTTTGCATTTCTCCCGTACTGAAATCCATGTCCTCTTTCGAAAAGCTCGTTCAGGAAAAGAGAAGGTATGTTGTGTTCAACAAACTTACGAAACATGTCCCATCAGTGACAACCGACACACAACACACAATCAACACACTCACCACACCACACTACACACACACTACACACACTCACCACACAACACACACACACTCACACACCACCACACACACACACACCACAACACCACCACATTATATATATATATATATATAACGTATATATACATATATATATAATATTATATCATATAGCTATAGTATATATATACCACGCACATACACCTCAGTGAGTGGTTGCATTGTTGCGGCGGGAGGGGAGGGTAAGTCGAGGACAGACCAGAGGGAGAAACGAAAAAAATTCCCAATAACAGACGCGACACCAGAAGGGAAAGCAGAGGGACGGGGGCCAGGGGGAGAAGGAGGAGGGAGTGGGCCAGGGTGGCAGAAAAGATGAGGGAGGGCCAGAAGGAAGAAGAAAGAAGCGGAGGGCGGCCAGGGGGACGAGAAAGAAGGGATGGGCCGGGCCAGCAGGAGCTAAGGCAGATGGCGAGCGTAGCGACCGTCAGGGGTGACGAGAAGAGAGCGAGGGACGGCCAGGGAGGGGGCCAGGGTCAGCGCAGGGAGAAACAACGCCCCAAAACAATGCCAAAACACCAAAATTTCCGAGCCCGACAAAGCCGGGGCACAACAGCAGCGCGGCCAGGAATAGAAGGGCGGAAAAGAAAACGTCAGGAAGAGTTAATGACATTTCGCAGTTATTGACTCACGTCGCCAAACCGTCACCGTCTTGCAAGACTCTGGAGAGCCAACCCCATTTCTCCGCCCCACGCTCGTGCTAACGAAATATGCACGCACGCACACACACAACACACACACACACACACACACACACACACCACACACACCACCTACCACACACACACACACACCACACACACAACACACACACACGCATTTGCACGTAGAAAAAGCGTGAAAAGATTTCTACACTCATAGAACGACCATTCTCAACGTACACATCTAAACGCACATATACCTGTGATCACAGTAAGAAACAAAGTGGCATCAATACGATCGCCGCCACACACACACACCACCACACACGACACACCACGCACACACACGGTGTATATACATCCTCAGACACAAAAACGCGTTTGAAGACCCACACACGGAAGAATTGGTTCACGTAGACCCGTGGCCTTCGCAATCTACGCTGAAACAGACGAAAGAAAAAACGGACGACCACAAAAATTAGATTCCACAGCCTTCGGGAGGCCAATGGCTAGGGGGATAGGTGGGAAAAAAGACCCAAAAAGAACCGAGAGTGCCGTAAGGCGCCTAGGCGGCAGTGATGGAAAGGAAAAAGAGAAAGGAAATTATGTTCGAGCCAGGTCGGTGGAGGTCTGGCGAACGGAAGGCGAACAACTTACAAACACACAGAACACACACACACACACACACACACTCACACACACACACACACACACACACACTCACACACACAACACACACACACACACACACACATAATATATATATATATATTATATATATATATATATATATATATAATATATATATATATATATATATATATACACGCACATACACCTCAGTGGTTGCATTGTTGCGGGCGGGAGGGGGGTAAGTGGAGGGAAGAGAGAGAAAACGCCAAGCGAGGGAAAGGAGGGAGGGCCAGGGGGAGAAGGAGAGGGAGGGGCCAGGTGGAGAAAGAGAGGGAGGGGGCCAGGGGAGAGAAAGAGAGGGAGGGGGCCAGAGAGAGAGGAGAGGGAGGGGGAGGGGAGAAAGAGGGAGGGAGGGGAGGGGAGGGGCCAGGGGAGAAAAACGCCCCAAACAATGCCCCAAACACCAAAATCCGAGCCCGACAGCCCGGCACAAACAGCGCGGGCAGAAGGGCGAAAAGAAACGTCAGAGTTAACATGTCGAGTTATTGACTCACGTCGCAAACCGTCACTCGTTGAAAGCTCTGGGAGGCAACCCATTCTCCGCCCACGCTCGTGTACGAATATGCACGCACACACACACACACACACACACACACACACACACACACACACACACACACACACACACACGCATTTGCACGTGAAAAAGCGGAAAGATTTCACACTCATAGAAAACATTCTCAACGTACACATCTAAACGCACATATACCTGTGATCACATAAGAAACAGTGGAAATACCGATCGCGTCCACACACACACACACACACACACACACGCACACACACGATGTATATACATCCTCACTGACACAAAAACGTTTGAACACAACACGGAAGAATTGGGTTTACGTAGAGCCCGTGGCCTCGCAATCTATCGCTGAAAAGACTGAAGAAAAAGACGCCAAAATAGATTCCCAGCCTTCGGAGGCCATGGCTGGGAAGGTGGAAAAAGACAAAGAACCCGAAGGAGTGATGGGAAAAGAAAAGAGAAAGGAAAATTAGTTCCGAGGTGGGGAGGTCTGGCGAAGGAAGCGAACTACTGGGAGAGATGTATCGCTACAAGAGATTCGGGATTCGGGACCGGTGTTTCGAAAATTCAGACGAGCAGATATTTGATTAGCTTCTTCCGAATCATTCCGAAACTTTTGTTGTTCTCCTACCTGTCTTTGTTGTTCTCCTACCTGTCTTTGAACTGTATATTCACAGTATTATTAGATTATTCTTGCAAACATGGATTGGCTGTGCACTAGTGGTGGTCGAACATCTATAAGGTATTGTACAATATATTTACCATATGCAACGTAACGAATAGGTCATAGGTGTAGACTTACAAAGAAATACATTATTTTTTTGCATTCGCACGAGTCTGGAAGAGATACTAGGTGGGGACCAGAGCTGCTGGTTCGCTAGATTTGTGGGTCACCTTTAGAAATCCGTGTATTTTCATGTACACATAGGAATTTCCGTCTTGTACTGGCTGCCATGATTTCTGAACTTTCTATGAAAATTCTATTCGTTTTCTTACTAGATGATTTCATAAACTTGTGGGAAGCATAGATGAGTTTTATTCGTTTCCGTGCTAGTCACAAGATATTGTTGAACATCTGTAAATTATTTGTATAAAACGCTGATGAAGACCAGACTTAGAAGGCCCTGTGATAATAGGTGCCAAACTGACGAGTAATTCACTACAAGCATGGAATTGAATTATGAGACATACCTGTTCTTTTTTGCACAAAAATCCCCGGAATTTCATTGCCATTGCAGTTATGCCGAGATATTCAAATCACAACGGAAGTTAATCCGAAAATTGGAAGCCCAATTTGACGTGTTTATGAAATCTGTCAAGTTGTCTTTACCAGAAACACAGACTGAATACATAGCGGAAAACATCGCTTCAGTAGAACCCAGAAATGTGAGCGTGTAGTACTGTGTCTCGAAGTCTCTTGTCATAATACTATTGTCTAGCATAATGTTTATTGTCCAGCCTAACTTCGGACGTACAGGATGTTAAGAGATAAATCAACAGAGATCTATCACTCGCAGACGGCGATGTTAGCAGGAAAACCTCTAGAGAATTCGACCGTAAGTGCCTGCTGCGTGGGTTGGAGGCAGCTTTTCCACTTGACAAAACCGAGGACTTGAAGTATCTGCCCAAATATAACTATTCTGGGAAGGAGATGACAGACGTCCTCTCATGTCGCTGATTCGGTTCTTTGTCCCTTTTTGTTGTCATGCTTTTATCTCGGAATAAAAGAGCGGCTTCAAGATGGCCGCGGAACATTCGCTAATAGAAAGAGGGACTGGAAAATGCCGCAGAAAATGAGAAGTGGGTTTGGAATTATGATGGTAAGGGGAATGATAATGATGGTGGTGGTGGTGATGATGATGATGGTGATGATGATTATGATGATGGATAGTCATGATGATGATTATGATGATGGTGTGGTCATGATGATGATTATGATGATGATGATAGTGATGATGATTATGATGTGATGATGGATAGTCATGATGATGATTATGATAGTAATAATAATAACAATAATAATAATAATAATGGTAGTAATAATAACGAGAATAATGATAAAAAACAAAATAATGATGATAACAATAAAATGATAAATAATAATGATAATAATGATGACGATAGTAACGGCAATAAAAAAGAATAATAATAAAAGACAAAAAAACAAAAGCGGATGGAAGACAAGCAAACCAGGTGAGACCAAAAGGGATTTCGTGACACAGACGACCAGCCTCCTTTCCCTCCTCCTAATACCCTTAGTGCCAGGAATAGGATTTCACGAATTTTCCCCAACCCGTTAATCCTGCGTGGGCAAGAGAACGCACCTTTCGATATCCAATACTGCAAGAACGGAAGGATAGGAGGAGAATAGGGATAAAAAAGTGTGAAGGATTGAAGGCGCAGACAACCAAAAAAATACGTATTAATTGTCTCTAAATCCTTTTCTCAAAGAACAAAAGCGCAGGGAGTGTAAAAGAGTATTGTAAGGTCCTTGCTTTCGATCCTCCTGCATTGAAGAGTGCGTTCGAAGAAGAGCCGGGGAGCCACCGCAGTAATTGGATTTGCCGAAGCCTGAGCCAGAGGAGAGCCTTCTACCCGGCCGAACAAAATAGAGCCAGAGACTGTGAAAGAACGAAATCTACGCAAACGCTGTTAAAAGAGAAGACTGCAACTGAGCGGTCTTTGAAGGGAAGAAAGGTAACAGTCTGTCTTTATATATTATATATATATATATATATATATATATATATATATATATATATATGTGTGTGTGTGTGTGTGTGTGTGTGTGTGTGTGTGTGTGTGTGTGTGTGTGTGTGTCGAGATCATTATTTATTCGACATTTTAAAAGATGCGATGGTTCTGATTTTCAAAGATGCATACCCGTCACTGAAACATTTGTTTACATATTTTCATAAATCTAAAGGCATATCAATAGAGCAAAATTTAGTGTTATAACAAATAGTAAATTATAATACTCATTTACAAATGGTTTGCTTGTTTAATTGTTAACAATTCATTTGAGGGAAAGCAATAAACTCGTTATTTCAGCGATTTCTCGTCAGACGAATCCTTGCCTTCCCCACGTGAACAGGTAAGCTGAGTGCTGGTATTTTGTCATGTTTTACCCTGATATTATGGATCACAGTGCTTGATAAGTTTATTAACGTAGTTGTTAAATCCCTTTGTATCAATTTATGATATTCAGGCGAATCTTTGCCTTCCCCACGTGGACAGAGAGAGGAGAAATGGTGGAGAAACGGGCGAGAACAGCACGCCATAATGCTTGTTGCCAGGCGAAAATAATGCTAGCTATTTCGTTATTTTTAGTGGTCCGTGGATACAGTAACGGAAGTAGTCGCAGGTGACAGTACCGGGGGTTATCAGTGAATAGATAGTGAATGGAATTAGTCATTAGAGCGAAGTGTCAGAGAGGAAAATTGTAAAGAGGAAAGGAAGGGAAATGATCGGCTTATGGCCTAGGTAAAATAGAAAGAACGCGGTTAGACTGGTTGTGAGGGTCTCGATTCTGTCTCACGTTTAATTTTATCATGTTCATTGAAATGTCACTGATTCATAATTAGTAGGAAAAGGAAGGTATATAGACTGAACCTTAGATATGAATTCCATTATTTGAGAATATTACTTATGGTTATTGCTACGAATTGCTACGATTTACAGATTGATATGCCATTTGTTCATTGCTTGTTTATTGAATAAAATATTAACGGTTAAAATGTTTCTATGACCGTTATAATATTTGGCGCACACTTAACAGAGGAATGAATTAATTCCCGCACCCATGAGCCTTAAAGACCGTTATGCTACGCTGCCCACAAGATTTAATGGTACAGTAACTGCAGTAAGAATACATTTACATTTAAATAAACATGGTTTACAAAAAACACATTAGTATGATATCTCATTGCAAAAATTATTAGAATAAAACATGATAAATTTGTAAATGATAAGTTCTTTTAGATTGACATATGTATTCATACACACATATGTATTTGATATATGTAAATCTATATATATGTATATACATAAGTGTATCTGTATATATATATATATATATATGTATGTATGTATGTATGTATGTATATATAAATATTATATACACATATATGTATATGCCTGTGTGTATAATATATATATATATATATATATATATATATATATATATATTATATACACATATATGTATATGCCTGTGTGTGTAATTAATTTTATTCATCTATTTGCTTATATTTCTACTTATAGACATGCATACATATCTCTCTTTTTCTCTTTTTTTCTATCTCTCGCTCTCTGTCTCTCTCTCACTCTCTAGATACAAATGTGTAAATATGTATCGCAAAACGAATAAATGTATATTTGAGGTTATATTCGCATGCGTTAAGAGGTTATAAATATATTTTTTCCTTTCAGGTTACTAAGCCTGGATGTGCGCATGTCTGTTCTACGCCTCTAACGAAGACAGATCCTGCTCATGGGCGTCGCTAACGTAGTTTGCCGGCCAGGCGAGGCTCAGTTAAACAATCGCTTGCAGTTATTAAGGTATTATTGCTTGCAGTTATGAAGGTATTATTGCCGTGGATTTTGGACTTGGATATTTTTCGGCTTTTTTTTTTTTTTTGGTCGGTAACGATAACTGGATTATAGTTGTGTTTTTCTATTGGGTTATTATCACGATCGTCATCTGTATTATCACGTTCGCTATTCCCTTCGTTGTTAATATTATCATTATTACAGACACTGTTATTACAACAAGTACGGAGGTAGTATCATCACTGCAAGTTTCAGCATCATCAACAATACCTTCATGATCACCCTTTTTTTTATCACTAAAATCCCTTTCAGCCTTTTAATTCCCCCCCCCCCCCCCCAGTGCACCCGACGTTGTGGCCTCGAAATATTCCCGCATAACCTGAAAACCTCGGATGCCAATTTCGTATCAGTATGTCCTATGGATCAGAACCGGGACAATTTTGGTAGATTTGATTCCCATTTTACGAACATTTCCCGAGTAAGGGATGTACTCCGAAAAAAAATAAAATGGCGGAATAAAGGTTTCACATTTTTTAAGTAAATCTATAAACGAAGAAGAAAAAAACACACCTTTACTAGACTCCTTATTATAATCGCAAAACTTCAAACAGAAAATAAATAAAAGCTAAAATCATAATATAGAACTTCCATTCCTCGAAAACATCCCATCCCATTCGCGAAGGACGAAGGAAGCGCTAATCTAAAATGGATCCACAATCCCTCGTATACCTTAGCGACGTATGGATTGGCGCGGGCTCCTGAACTCTCAATAAAGCAGGAAATGGGTAAAAAGACGAGGAGGGTGAGGAAAGTGGAAGAGGGGTGGGTAAAAGAAGAGAGGGGAGGGTGGGTAAAAAGAAGAGAGGGGGGGAGGAGAGGGAGGGGAGGAATGAAAAAGGAGAATGAGACAGGAAAAAAAGAAAGGAAAAGAAGAGAGAGGGAGGGGGGGAGAGAGAGAAGAGAGACAAAGAAAAAGAAGAACAGAGACATAGTAAGATAGAAAGAAAGAGAATGAGACAGCAAAAAAGAGAGAGAGGAAAAGAAAGAGATGAAAAGAAAGAAAGAGTGAATACATTTATTTTCACTGTTCTCTCCGATCTCGAGATGAGCGAGGGGAAACTAATAAAAAATGCATCCAGGAGCCGCGAAGGTGTGAATGCAGAGCAAAGCTGTAATCTTGAATGTGCATTAAGAAGCTGCAGGCGAGGCGGCCCTCACTCTCGCTGAAAGGGGGAAACAGAGAGAATTCGATGAAGGGTGAGAGGGAGAAGGATAGAGGGCTCGGGAGGCACAGGGAGAGATTAAATATATATTCATATTATTGATTTAAAGTGAGAGGTGAATAAAGGGACAAGGCTACGTGTCTGTGTCTGTTTGTGTATGCTAAAGTCTGTGAGATTGAGTGGGTGTTTTGTGTGTGTGTTTATATGTATACATATATACATTTGTATATATACATACATACACATTAAAGATTTCCCCTAACCCACCTCCCATGGACGTACAGGAATGAAATGTCGTACAGTTATTAGTCTACATACATCCCGTCAAGAGTCACATACATGTCCCATTGTTTTATGCAGCTGTGGATTCCCCACTTATAGAAGTCCGCAAGTTGCCTTTGAAGCCATGAAGTGACCAGCAATCAGTCTCTCATCATCATGGAAACATTTTGCCTTCGAAAACGACTTCACGGACGGAAAGAGGTGAAAGTCAGATAGTGCAAGGATACGAGAATAAGTGGGACGAGGAAGTATGCTGGAGCCACGGGACCACGTTTCCATCTGGGCAATGTGAGAGTTGTGAGCAGGGGCGTTGTCTTGTAGGAGGCAGACGTCTTTGGTCAACATTCCGTGCCTCTTGGGTTTGATAGCTTCCTGCAGTTTCTGAAGCAGCGAAGTCTAGGAAGCTCCTGTAATTGTAGTGTCTTCAGCCAGGAAATCTATCACCATTACTCCGTGCTGGTCCCAAAAGACTGAGCATGACCTTGCCTGCCAAGAGTGTGAATGTGTGTTTTGAGGAATGATGAATCAAAGTGCTTCCTTTGTTTTGATCTGGCCTTAGTTTCTGGATCATAGTGATGGATCCAGGTTTCACCCTGCGCAGTATGTCAAAAAAGTCCATTGAGCCTTGGAACAATGGACTCTTTCCTGCGTCTGGAAGGTGAGTAGCCTGGGAGCCCATCGAACAGACAGCCTTTGCCGAAGCAGATGGTCATGAATGATTGCGTCCACAGACCGAACACTAATTCTTAACATCTTTGGTCAGCTGTAATAGGGTGATAGTCCCCACTTGATGGATGGTGTCCCCAACAGTCGCAGATACGGGTCGCCCTGGGATAGGAACCGCTTCACAGATCTCCGACCACACACTGGCGATGCCAATGTTTAACAGCGTCATGTGATGGGCCAATTGGGGCATCCTCCCCATAGGTTGCTCTCATTTCATCGAAGGTCTCTTGTGTGCGGCCATTCAAGTATAAAAACCCGATCACTGCTCGATAATCACTGGTTCTTTTTGCACCTTACTGCGCCTTCACCGAGGTAACAGAAAATATGTTACAAATTAAGGACTGGAAATCAACACGTGAGCGACAGAGAAGTGTATCTTTATGCATTTGATAAGCGGAAGTGGGTCTGAGGAAATCATGAATGAGCGGCCCTCGTACACTTATAAACATACACAGAAATTTAGGTATATATGCGTACACACACACACACACACACAACCACACACACACACAACACACACACACACACACACAACACACACCACACACACACACACACACATACACACACACCACACACACAACACACACACACATACAACACACACACACACAACACACACACACACACACACACACACACACACACACAACAACACACACACACACACACAAAGCGGAGGAGGTTATAACTTAATATTCCGCGACACGACGGGAAATTGCCGTCCACTTTGCTGGTCGATAAACGCGGTCGAGAGGACGAGCAAAGTTTACCGCCGCTGACACAATATCGCGACGGAGTAGCCGCTCGAATCGGAAGCATCGCTCAAGGGCCGCTGGACCGAGTGGAGGGGGAGGGGGAGGGAGTTGAGGGGGGAGTAGGTGGAGGAGGAAGGGGGAGTAGGTGGAGAGGGGAGGGGGAGTGGGTGGAAGGGGAAGAGAGGAGGAGTGGGAGGGAGGTGGAGGTGGAAGAGGAGGGGGAGGAAGAAAGAAGAAGAGGGGGAGGAAGAAGAAGAGGGGAGGAAGAAGAAGAGGAGGAGGGGGAGGAAGAAGAGAAGGAGGGAAGAAGAGGAGGGGGAGGAAGTAGAAGAGGTGGAGGAGGAGTGGGAGGAAGGGGAGAGGAGGAGAGTGGAGGAAGAAGCTGAAGGAGAAGGAGGGGGTGGAAGAAGAGGAGGAGGGGAGGAGAAGAAGAGGAGGAGAAGGAGGGAGGAGGGGGAGGAAGAAGAAGAGGAGAGGAGGAGAAGAAGAAGAAGGAGGAGGAGGAGGAAGAAGAAGAGGAGGAGGAAGAAAGAAGAAGAAGAGGAGGAGGAGGAGGAGGAAGAGGAAGAAGAGAGGGGAGGGGGAAGAAGAAAAAGAAGAGGAGGAGGAGGGGAGGAAGAATAAGAAGAGAGGAGGAGGAAGAAGAAGAAGAAGAGGAGGAGGAGGAAGAAGAAGAAGAGGAGAGGAGGAAGAGGAGGAGGAGGAAGAAGAAGAGGAGGAAAGGAGAAAAAGAGAAGGAGGAGGGGAAGAGAAGAAGAAGAGGAGGAGGAGGGGGAGAAGAAGAAGAAGAGGAGGAGGAGGGGGGAAGAAGAAGAAGAAGAGGAGGAGGAGGGGGAAGAAGAAGAAGGAGGAGGAGGAGGAAGGAAGAAGAGAAGAGGAGGGAGGAAGAAGAGAGGAGGAGGAGGGGGAGGAAGAAAAGAAAGAAGGGAGGAGGAGGGGGAGGAAAGAAGAAGAGGAGGAGGAGGGGGAAGATGAAGAAGAAGGGGAGGAGGAGGGAAGAAGAAGAAGAAGAGGAGGAGGAGTGGGAG
>NW_020868953.1:77500-80000 GCF_003789085.1 Penaeus vannamei
TTATTTTCAGAGTTGGCATTATTACTATCAGTACCCTCATTACTAGCAAATCTACTGGCTTTATTGGCATGTTCATTCCATATTCACCTATTGGCATTTATTATCAGTGATTCTCATTTATTATCAGTGATTCTCATTTATTATCAGTGATCTCGTTTATTATCAATATCGTAATTAAACATTTTACGTTTACATGCTTACTATCATTAACATCAATATAATCATGGAAGTTTACCCTCGTCTTCCACAATCTGAACAAAACCTTAGAATCAACATATTTCCCTTTAATCTAAATAACATCAAACATATGACTTAAAGAAATATAGTCCCTTTTTTCAGAGAATTCAATCCCCATATCAAAGTATAAGACGAAAGTATAAGACGTTTTGTTTTGTTTTGTTTTAAAGGAGAATTCAATCCCGTATATCAAAAGTATAAACGTATATAGTCCTTCTTTTTTTTAAGAGAATTCAATCCCATATCAAAGTATAAGACGTAAAGAAATATATTGCCTCTTTTGTTTTGTTTCTTTTGTTTTGTTTTTAAACAATTCAATCCCGCATATCAAAAGTATAAGACGTATAAGACGTTTTGTTTTGTTTTCAAAGAGAATTCAATCCCATATCAAAGTATAAGACGAAAAGAAATATAGTTCCTCTCTTTCTTTGAAGAGAATTCAATCCCGCATACCAAAAGTATAAGACGTAAAGAAATAAAGTTCCTCTTTTGTTTTTTAAAGAGAATTCAATCCCATATCAAAGTATAAGACGTAAAGAAATTTCCTCTTTTGTTTTTTTTAAAGAGAATTCAATCCCATATCAAAGTAAGAACATAGTTCCTCTTTTGTTTTTTTTAAAGAGAATTCAATCCCACATCCCTCGCGTGGCAAAGACGATCCCACTCTATTCTTTGCCTAACGAACGTGAAACGACTTTATTGCCCGTTGCAGCGACCGCCAAATAACCAACGCAAAGATTCGCTCAGCCGTCTCTCTCAGCGATATTAGTTTAGGTTCTGAAAACTCCCGAGGAAACTCATTCTCCTTTTGGCTTTGTTTGTGACTCTTTGCTGGGAAGGATTTCTGGCGGTTTTGTTGTTGTTGTTGTTTTCGTCGGGGTTTTTGTTTGTGTGTGGGTTGGTTGGGTGTGTGTGTGTTTGTTTGGATGGTTGTGTGTCTGACTGGGTGTGTGTGTTTGTGTTTGTGTTTGTGTGTGTGTGTGTGTGTGATTGTGTTTGGGTGTTTGTGTGTGCGTGTGTGTATGTGTGTCAGTGTGTGTGTATGTGTTGTGTTTGTGATGTGTTGTGTGTGTGTGTTTGTTTTGTGTTGTGGTGTGTGTGTGTGAGCAAATGAATATGTAAAAAAAAGTTAAAAATGCTGTTAACTTCTAACAAAAGCACATTATCAATCGGCGGAGAAAATGCAAATTAACTTTTTCAAAAGAAACATTCAAACAGTATTTCCAAAGCCCTGGTTAGAATAATTAAATTTGCCTTCAATATTTTGTTAGACTTAAAAAGTCTTCCGTCGTCGAATAAAATTAGAAAAAAATATAGTGGGTTTTATTAAAAGATTTCGACGAAGAATTAAAGAAAAAACTCGCATTACCTACACAAAACACTTGTTCATTTACTTCACTATACTATTATACTCTCTACTTATATCTATTTCCCCTTACATACTTATACTCTCTACCTACCCTTACACCTATTTATACTTATACTACAGTATTTATACTTATACTCTCTATACCTAATTTCCTTTACACCTATTTATACTTATACTCTCTATACCTAATTTCCCTTACACCTATTTATACTTATACTCTCTATACCTAATTTCCCTTATACTCTCCTATAACTTTCCTTTACACTTATTTATACTTATACTCTCTATACCTAATTTCCCTTACACCTATTTATTATACTCTATACCTTTTCCCTTACACCTACTTATACTCTCTATACCTAATTTCCCTTACACCTATTTATACTTATACTCTCTATACCTAATTTCCCTTACACCTATTTATACTTATACTCTCTATACCTAATTTCCCTTACACCTATTTTACTTTATACTCTCATACCTAATTTCCCTTACACCTATTTATACTTACCTATACCTAATTTCTATATACTATACCTCTATACCTAATTTCCCTTACACCTATTTATACTTATACTCTCTATACCTAATTTCCTTTACACCTAATTATACTTATACTCTCTATACCTAATCATCCATATACCTAATCCTTTCTCCCAATCATCTACCTTCCAGTCACGACCTCAACCCCCCAAACCGACCCTCTACAGGACGGAAAAGCGCGACGGAGGGCCAGCAACCCCCCCCCCCCTCCTCCCGCAATCCCGCCGAAGCCCCGTATTAGTATACCGGCTTCCATGACCATCGCGACAAGGGCAGCGTTAATATAAACCCAAGAGCCATAAACAAGAGGCCGAGCGAGACAATAAGCCTCCATCAAACGCATTGATTGAC
>NW_020868953.1:87500-102500 GCF_003789085.1 Penaeus vannamei
CTATCTCTCTTCCTCTCCGTCTCCCTCTCCTCCTCCCCTCCCTCTCTCCCCCTCTCCCCCTGTAGGAAATTTCGTTCAAGTATCATCCCAAACTGTAAATTATCACAGCATCATGCAGTATACAAAATGGACGATGAGTATGCATGATAATTATTGCGAGCACACTGGCAATAAATTGTCTTCGTGAATGAGGGCGGGGAATAAGGTAGATTCTCCCGTACAATCTCCTATATTTATTCCCTGAATGCGTGAGCTTCTTTTTGATTTTTTTTTTTCAACTTTCAATAATGAAGAGTAACCTGATCGTTCGTTCTGTTTTCTCTCTCTTTATGCTTCCGTTTCTATCTTCTTTCTTCCCTCTTTTTATATCTTTTCCCTCTTCGTTTCCCCCCTCTCTCTTAATCCCTCCCTTCCATCTCATTTTCCTTCCCATTCTCTTTCTCCTTCTCAAACCCTCTCCTTTCCTTCCCTTCCTCTTCCCCTCTCCTTTCCTCCTCTTCCTCTTCTCCTACTTTCTCCCCCTTTCCTTTCCTTTCCTTCCTCTTCTCCTCCTCCCTTCTCCCCCACTCCTTTCCTTCCCTTCCTGTTCTTCTCCCTTCTCCTTCTTTCCCTTCCTCTTTCCCTCCCTTCTCCTCTTCTCCTTCCCTCCCCTTCCTCTTCCCCTTTCCTTCCCTTCCTGTTCTCCTACCTTCCCTTCTCCCCTCCCTTTCCTCTTCTCCTCCCTTCTCCCCACTCCTCCCCTTCCTCTTCTCCTTCTCCCCCTCTCCTTCCCTTCCCTTCCTCTTCTCCTCCCTTCTCCCTATCTTATTCCTACCTCTCTCCCTCTCCCCTCCTCTCTCTCTCTCTCTCTCTTTTACCACGAACTCTCCTCAACTCGCAAGATACCTCTCAAGTGGGGCAAACTAATGTCATATTAGATCTACAATTTACTCGCTCTGTCAGTCAGATGAGTTCCTCTTGCCGGGAGTGCAAGGCCGGAGGGTGATGTCGGATGCATTCGGAATACATTATGCTGCCAAAGACGCGATTTGCATGTGAAAAGTCACTCGCTCGAAGAAACTGCAGTTCTCCTTCTTATAATGAAGAAAAGAAACGAGTGGGGGGAAAGAAAGTCACGGTGAACATTCGAGATAGGGGGAAAAAATGAAGGGGAAGAAAGATCTCTTGCGATAGGGGGAAAAAATGAAGGGGAAGAAAGATCTCTTGCTTGTCCTTACGATGGAGGAGCTGGGGGGGGGGGGAGGGAGGGGGGGAGAGAGGAGGAGGGAGAGGGGGGAAGGGAAGGAGAGGGGAAGGGGATTTGCGAATTTTACCTTTTGTCTTCTTCTCGTCGTTGTTTCCCGTTTTCTTTTTCATTTTGAGATCTCACCTTTTCTCTCTCTCTTTTTCTTTTTGGAAGGATAGCGAAAGAGTAAAGTGGGCGGGATTTTACAGACAGAGACAAAGACAGAGAGATCGATAGACAGACAGAATAAACAAGATAGAGACA
Organism: Penaeus vannamei; assembly: GCF_003789085.1. Lineage (NCBI taxonomy): Eukaryota > Metazoa > Arthropoda > Malacostraca > Decapoda > Penaeidae > Penaeus > Penaeus vannamei. The sequence continues at coordinate 88,990 of NW_020868953.1, forward strand.
AAAACAGGCAGACAGACAGAGGCAGATAGAATAAAGATAGAGACAGAGACAAAGACAGACATATCGACAGATAGACAGAGACAGAGACAAAGACAAAGACAGACAGACATATCAACTGACAGACAGAGCCAGAGACAAAAAAACAGACATATCAACTGACAGACAGACAGAGACAAGACAGAACAAATCGACAATCAAAGACAGAAAAACCCAACCAGCAGGTAGAGAAGAGCCCCAGACCCCGACAGCCGCCCAGACGACCCCCCCTCCCTCCTCCCCCTCCCCTCCCGGCCAAGGCACCCCACCGCCGCAGCCACAGAGCCGAGCGTCGTCCAGCAAGGAGACCAAGATTCAATTAATCTCAGAGCCACTCTTCGGCCAGCTAGGAGACTCCAGGAATTTCCCTCGAACGAAAGGAGATGGGTAAAGGCGATCGATAAAGGTTTTTTTTTTTTTTTTTTTGGTGTTTGTGTGAGTCGTACTTGATAATTTTCCGGTCGAGAGGAGAGAAGAAGAGGACGGGAAAAGAAGGAAAATTTTAGATAACGATCGGATAATAATGATGAGTGTAAAAAAAAAAAAAAAAAAATAATGATCAGTGTAAAAGAAAGAAAAAGAAAAAAAAATAAAATAATGATCAGTATAAAAGAAAAAAGAAAGAAAAAAAATAAATAAACTAAGAAAAAAACAGAAACAAAACAAAGAAAAACAGTTTCAAGGAATGAGTTAACTGCTAATGAGCCAAGAATTAGCAGCTTGTACAAATAGTATGTTCAAATACTAGTTGATAGGCCTATGATTGTGCCTATCAACAGCAGGGAAGCGGGTCAGTGAGGATTGGCTCGATTTTATGGCTGTAACAGATACTTGGATAAGAGAAGGAGAGGGAGAGAGGGGATGTTTATGGAGGAAGGGGAAGAGGAAGGAAGGTGAGGCGGAGAGAGAGGGAATGAGAAAGAGAGAGGAAGAGAGACAGATAGACAGGCAGACAGAGATAAAGAGAGGAGAGAAACAGAGAGTAGACAGTTAGACAGACGGACAGACAGACAGAGGCGGAGAGAGAGAGAGAGAGAGAGTAACACGAGAACGGAAAATGGAAAGGGCAAGAGAAAAAAATAAACACAGGAAACCAAGGCAGAACACGCGTAGATGGAAGAAACAAAATAGAAAGAAAAGAAAGACCCAAGAAAGGCGAGAAGACGCCAGGGCAAGGGGGAAAGAATTTACATGGCGTTTTGATGGCCAAACACTCTCCTGACAAAGCGCCCGGCAAAGTCTGCTGAGAGGTAAATGCCCTCAAATACCATAAATAATGCTGTGTGTTCACATTATAGAGAAAAGGAAACATTACACTGGAGGGGGAACTTTAAAGGAGTGATTCTCAGCCAAGGGTGAATTCGCCACTTGGGACCAAAGACTTACATGGTTGATGGTAAATCTGAGGTAAATCTGGGCTAATGTGTCGGGTCGGGCGGGTCCTCTACTCAAGTCGCAAGGAAGACAAAAGGCTAAGGAATAGCAAGGGAAACGAAGACGGCGCGAGCCTTGCCTTGTCACGAACAATCCTGAGAATAAATAAAGCGCTTGTCGAGTTGCCACCATCGATGGTTCTGCTTTCATTATTATTATATTATTATTATTATTATTATTATTATTATTATTATTATTATTATTGCTGTTGTTTGTGTTTTATGAATTCATGATGCTTTCCCTTTTTCTTTAAAGATTGTTTTCTACAGAGCCTTACCGGGCGTTTCTTTGTTTTCTTTGCTTTTATGCCTCTCCATGCATGTCCTTTGCGAGAGGAAAATATGAGAGTAAATGGCGAAATACTTTTAGGTTGGAAAGGAAACGACAAAGAAGCAAATGTGAATGGCTGCTTTTATAGCTATTTAAGAGAATAAAAAAAGCATACAAGCGAAACAGATGAGCTTTTAGGTATTCGTAAGACCTAAAAAAAAACAGATGATTAAGGAGCTACTTAAAACATCGGCCGACCTCCCTAAAACATACCAATGTTATCCCACCCGAGCGCACATGCACGCCCATGCATAATTCCTTCGTAAATACTAGTGTTATCCCTCTCCCATACATACCAGGACACGTGCATAAAGACACGACCGTGCTTATGCATATACATGCTCTCGGGTATGCATAAACATGGCGCATACCCTCCAGCGTGGAGCCTAACATATGGCTGTATTTGATAATGGTTTGCACGATCGCCTTTGATGCCATCGGAGTGACGCAGAGCCCAAAAAGGAAAAAAATATATATATAAAATTAAAGCAGGTCAGTTCCTGCATTCATCTCTTTTACACTCGCTGTTATTTGATGAAAAAAAAATATATATTTTGGCGTTTTCATCTAAGTAATAACACACTTCAACACCGGCGTTAGGCGGGGTACGCACACGGACATACATACACACCTGCAGTATGCATGTTCGTATCTGTCCATATAGATACGCACCTATGATACGTGTCTGTATATCTGTCCATATAGATACACACCTATACCTATACCTACATCTACCTATACATACAGATACGTACCTGTATCTGTCCATATAGATACACACCTATACCTATACCTACATCTACCGATACGTCTCTATATGTATCTGTATCGCGATACGATATACACACCTATACCTATACCTACATCTACCTATACATACAGATGCGTGTCTGTATGTGCGTCCCGACACGTACAGCACCCCTCCCCCCTCCCCCTCCCCCCACGCCAGCCCCGCCAAGCGCAAAAGGGAAAAAGACAAGAAGGGGTCCTATAAACACAGAACCGGCGTGTATAAGCGACAGGGGTTCGATCCGAGGGGAGAGAGCATCGGGCGAGAGGGGACCAGGGAACCAGATCGTATTGATGACCAGTGGGAGTGAAATCCTATAAAGGGGATCTGACTTCATAAAGTCTATTAAAAGCAGACATCTGTGGCTGGCTGATAGTGTTTGCCGGTCTGGAGGGCGAGCTGGGCCTCCGAGAAAGCGGCCTGCGACTCGGGGAATCCGGAGAGACGGGATCGAAAACCATGGCAAAGAGGATCACGATTTTGGGGGACCTGATGGCGCCGGATTTGATCTTTTATCTGGATGTAATCGAAGTGATTGAGTCGTTTTTTTCGTTTTCTTTCTCTATTCCTCTCCTCTTGTCTCTCTTTCGTTCATTCCGCCTTTCTTTCTTCCTTTAATTCCAGTATTTTTTCTTCTTTAAATTCCTCTTTATTTTATTGCTTATTTTTCCTTTCTTTCTTCATTGACTTCATCTTTTCTTTCTTCCTTTATTTTGTCATTTCTTTCTTTATCTGATTCATCTTTCCTTTCTTCCTTCAAATCATCCTCTTTTCATCGTTTTCTTCTTCTTTTTTCCCTTTTTTCCTCTACTTCTCCTATCCCTTTATTCTTTAATTCCTCCTCTTTCCTTCCTGTAAGACCTCTTTTCCTTCTTCCTTTGACTCTTCTTCTCTTTCTTCCTTCCGTTTTCTTTCTTCCTTTAATCCATTTTTTCTCACTTAACTTCCTATTTTTCCACCTTACAATTACTTTCATCCTATTTCTTCTCAAAAAGAAAAAAATTCCTTTTCTATTTTTTTCATCCTCTTCCTTCTTCAAAAAATAATAAATAAATAATAATAATAATGACAATAATAATTTCCCATTTCTTTCATCCTCTTCCTTCTTAAAAAAAAAAAAAACACAAAAAATCCATTTTCTTCCTCTTCCTTCTTTTAAAATAAAACAAAAAAAAAAACTAATTTTAACGAACACGGAAAAAACACGACGTCCCACTCCCACCGTGATATTGGTGTAACTGAAGCCGTTTCGAAGCCTCAGGAGACCCGTGTTCGAGTCGCGTCAAAGGTTCGGAACAGTTCAGCCTCGCTCGCCGGCCCGCGTCCCTCCCTCTCGCTGCCGGGGTGGGGGTAGGGGTAGGGGGTGGAGAGTGCTTACGTACGCGATTGTGTGAATGGAGGGTTTGGGGTTGCGTGTGGGGGGGGGGGGGAGGGGAGGGTGGGGAGATGGTGTGTGGTGTGTTGTGTGTGTGTGGGTGTGTGGGGTGTGTGTGTGTGTGTATGTGTGTGTGTGTGTGTGTGTGTTATGTTTGTGTGTGTATGTTAATGTATGATGTTTGCATTAACGTAGAAGCACTCACAGGCATCCACATGAGCGCGCATTTTTCTTTCTCCTTTCCGTGCGTCGCGAAGCAAAAGCGGAAAGCAACAAGGAAGGCGCCGACAAACCACCTGATCCACGGTAATGACTCCAAAAATATCCTCATTCAGTATCCGCTCCTGTGGTCGCCCATATCTCTTACCGAAGTCCACGTTCTAAACACCCAGAAATGTCTCCCTTTTCCCCCTTTTTATTTCTTTTTTTCAATGCCATTCGTCTTTTGATTTTTGATTTTCGTCCTTTTCCGGGAGATGAAACGGGCGCCCTCCCTTTGCGATTCAAATCACCCGCCATTTTTCAGCAAAACGACGAAATGATATATGTCTAATATATATCCAGGGGGACGAGACAAAGCTTCCTCCAAGAAAATATAACGAAAAGTGAGAAACAAAGAGGCTGAAAGAATGAAGAAAAAAGGGAAAAAAGCGGGGCGTGAACGCACACCGCATTGCGACATCGAGGCCTCCGAGATGCACCAAAGGTCGACGATCACATAGCAAAAGGCCGCACACTTCGCCCTTATTGATTTCGATATTAGGGGCTCGGCAAAGCTAGTCAAAGAGGTCATAATCCATGAAGATTTCGGGGCAATTTTCGAACAAATATATGCCGAGGAGGTGATAACACGTCGATACAAAATAAGTCTTAAATGTGTCCCTTCACTTTCTTCATTTTCCCCTTCTTTTCCCCTTCGTACATTTTTATTTTCTTTCTTCTTTACATGGAATGTGTGAAGCCCCTCGAGGCTAAAGTTATGCCTTCTTGACCTGACCATATTTAAGAGTCTCTTCTCGTCTCTTTTCCACCGAGAACTTTTAAATTCTTTCATACGTGCCTATATCAACCTGGATATACGATAATTCATTCATTCATTTGCATACTCACCCATTCACCTTATCTATTCATTCATTCATTATTCCTATTTTCATCCTGATCTGTGCTTTTAATCCTTTCGGACACTCCTCCCTCCTGCCTCCTCTTCAATCTATTCAGCGGTGTATGGATCCCCTCCAGCTGTCTTTAACGTCGTTTGCTCTCGGCTTGTCCCTCCGCCCTCTCTCTCTATCTGTATATCTATCTGTCTGTCTCTCTCTATCTCTCGCTCGCTCTCGCTCTCTCTCTCTCTCTATCTGTCGTTCGCTCTCTCTCTCTCTCTATCTGTCGTTCGCTCTCTCTCTCTCTCTATCTATCTGTCGTTCGCTCTCTCTCTCTCTCTCTCTCTCTCTCTCTCTCTCTCTCTCTCTCTCTCTCTCTCTCTCTCTCTCTCTCTCTCTCTCTATATATATATATATATATATATATATATATATATATAATGTCTGTCTCTATCTCTGTCTACTTATTTATCTATCTATTTCTCGCTTTGTCTCTCTGTATATCTCATTCTCTCTCTCTCTCTCTGTATGTCTACCTCTATCTCTATCTTTCTCCCTCTCCCCCACCCCTCCCCCTCTCTCTTTCTCTCTCCATTCATCTTCAGAATATATCATCCGCATATATGCATGGAGGAATGTATACGTTTCTTTACTCATCCTAAATGCAACTGTATATTCATCAACGTACGACTTATCATGCAGTCTGGAATTATATTTCCTATAAATATATATATTTTTTAATCAATATATTTCCGTATGCTTGTTCCTGGGATCGTTTTTCATTATGGTAGATCTATTTTTGTACATGTTTATATACATATATACATATGTATATATATATATATACATACATTCATGCATATTTTTTTCTTTTTTTCTTATAAAGTATGTAAGCATATAAACACACACACACACACACACACACACACACACACACACACACACACACACACACACACACACACACACTTACTTTCGGCGACATAAACCTTCCACGAAATTAGAAATTATTTAATCATACGACGACATCGCTCCTGGACCGGGTTACTGAATCCTTAATTCCGGGTTAGAACCAATTTGCGAGGTTCTTTCGTTGGTGTTAAGGTCCTCACTTTTCGTTACGTGGGCCGGGGTATGAAGTCCCTGACAGCTGCATGATCATGTTCAGTCTGACATGAAATCACATTCTGGGTTTGTGGGAAGAGTATGAACAGGAGTGGGAGTGGGAGTTCGGAAGTTGAGAAAGAGAGACAAAGGGGAAGAGAGAATGGACGAGGGAGAAACGGTGGCAGGGATTCAGATGGAAATGCGAAGGGGAGCGAGGGAAGGAGGGAGAGGGGATGGAGGAGGGAGAGAGGGGGGGGAGAAAGGAAAAGAGAGAGGAAAGAGAAACACACATTTAATCATATGAACCAGCAGATAGACGATAGACACATAGAGAAACAGATAGCAGATATACAAACAGACAGACTGATAGACAGGCAGAAAAATAGACAGGCAGACAGACAGAATGACAAACAGACTCTCAGAACCAGAAGCAAAGACAAGAGAAACAGAGAGAGAGAGAAAATTAGGCAGGATCCTTTTTAATTGAAAAGCTAACCTGTTTTACAGCCAGGACGAAGACCTGAAAAAATCACTCTTAAATCTTACAGAGAGATCGGGAAACCCCAATTTAGAATTTTTAGTTCATTTCCCTTTTTTCCATGTCTTCTTTATTTAAGGAGACACGACAGTAAAATGACATGTGTGCTCGGAGAATATTTTGTCGTAAGAGGAAGAGGAGCGGAAAGAGAAAAAAGCAAAAGAGAAGAGAGGGAGGAGGAGTAAGAGGATGAGAAAAGGAAAGATGAAGAACTGAGAGAGGAGGAAGAGGAAGATTGAAAAGATGGGAAGAGACGTCGAAATGAAGGAAGAGGAGTGTGATGAGGAAGAAGAGTAGAAAGAAAGAGAAGGAAGAACAGGAAAGGGCGAGGGAAAACAAGTAGAAAAGGAAGAGAAGGAACTAGAAGAGGAGAAAGAGAAACAATGAAGAGGGAAAGAAAGAGGAATAGGAGAAAGAAGAAGAGGAGGAATATAGAGAGGAGGGCATGGAAAAAGAGGAGGAAGGGAGAGGAAGATGAAAAAGACGATGAACAGGAGGAGAGAACTCGGACCAGAACCCTTCAGGAAAAGAGGTCTTTACAATTAGAAGGTAAAATGACGAATATTTTAATAAATATGCCAATACAGACGCATAATTTAATTGATGTACGAATATAACTAAATACAGACAAACGTATGGACACTGTCACATCAGCTCATTGCTCGCAGATCTTGTATTTCTTAATTGCCGAAATAAACAAACATAAATTACCACTTACTACTACAAAAATTAGAATATAAATTACCACTTACTGATGACCAGGGTTTGTCTTAACTACATTCACTTTTTGCGTGGCAGCTTTGCACTACCTTGGCTGTTTCGGTCAACTTCTCCATAGGCGTGGAAAACCCTCAAGACACATATCAGTATATTGCAATTTGCAATGTATTGATGAGGTAGGAATGTGCTGCTCATTACTTAGTTTTGTAGTGGTTTTTGTGCGTATAGTTGTGAGATGCCATAGAATAAAATGGTTCAACATTTAAGAGTTCGTGTTATTTAACACATATCTGAATGGAGTATGAGAATTGTCCTCAAGAATAAGGAAACTGTAATATTTCAACCTAAATATCAAATAATTAGAAGACCCACCATAGAACATACTATGATAATAAAGACAAATAATGATAATTGTAGACGAAGCAATATTGAACGAATAGTTCCACTTGTACCTTGACATTAATAATTAGAGCCATCTTATGAAAGACAGACTTCCGTTCTCTTCCCTGTATTATGGTCGAATTAGAGTTCACCATATTTGTTCTTCCCTTTAATTTTCTTAATGACATACCAGTCTCCATAATAGTTATAGATCCGTATGTACAGAGACGTTAGCATATACAACATCGACAAGGGCGTGGCTATAAAAGAACTGTTTTTTTAAGTATTAAGAATATATATAACAGAGAGATGTTTGTATAGAACGACAGCTTAATGGAGATGCGTGGATTAAGACAGGAAATGTCGACTGGGAGGTTGTAGGTCCTGAACAGTCTATTGTATTTTTATAACATTCATCAGTGTAATTACTGCTTCATGCACTTCCTTTCAAGTATCACTACATTATCTTGAATCGGGAGATGATGTGAAGGAAGATAAAAGAAAAAGAAAATAATACACGAAAAGAGGCAGAGGAAAAGAAAGAAAAAAAAAAGAAAGAAAAGAAAAGGTGAACACGGAAAAGAAAAGAAAAGAAAACCAGAGAGAGAAAAAAAATAAAAAACAAGAGTTGAGAAAAAAGAAAGAAAGAAAGAAAAAAAAAAAAAAAAAAACTAACAGAGTGAAGGCGGGAAGCAGACGAGCATCACCTTGCGCTAAGTACCTGGCGATCCCAGACGCTTCTCGCCCTTCAATTTTTTTTCCCTCTCCTCTCGTGAGTTGTGAGGGAAGTGAGGCAGAAGGCTACAATGCTTACAAGAATTCAGGAGATATAAAAACTTTCTTCAATGTTTTTACTTGCGTTTTGTTTTTGTTTTGTTTTATTGGCATAACTTTCTAACCGTAATTCCAACCGATATCAGGTTTTGTTGTTTTTCAAATAAGTTCCCGATTACAAAGTGAATGGCTACCCTCCGTCCTCCGCGTTCTTGTAACCAGAATGTGAAGAATCCAGTCCGGGACAGCCGACTCCAGATTAATTCCATTCCTAATTCATTTCTAGTGCCGAAGAATTTTTCCTTTTTTTTTTTTTGCCCTTTTTAATCAATCCCGGCGAAAGAATAACTTTTGGATGACACCAAGAATAGCTGTCCTCCCGTCCTCTGCGTTCTTATAAGGGGAATGCCGTTGAATCCGGTCCTGGACAGTCGACCTCAGATTAATTCCATTTTGCTGATTCATGTCTAGAGACGAAATAACGTTATATTTTGTTTGCGTTTTATTTGTCTGTATGTTTGATTTCCTGATAAATTTATGACAAGAAGAAAATACGAAATGATTGCCCTGAATGGCTATCCTTCCTTTCTGTGCGTTCTTGTAAGTGAAATGTGATGAATCCGTCCTTAGATTTCTGACCTGAGATTAATTCCATTTGTAATTAATCTCCGGTTTCGGGAAGGGAATCAAAGAGAATAGTGATGGCATTCAGTCCTCAACAGTGAAAAGAAATGTAGATCTGAAAACAGTTGAAAAGAAACACACAAATACGAAAGAAAAATAAACATTCCTTTATTTCCCGCAGAAAGACTAACACTAATAACGTTGTTGATGATAACAAAAGTAACAATGTCATTATTGTTATAATAGATAGTATTATCATCATCAACACATCATCACCGCCATCATCATCATCTTCACCATTACCATGATCATCATAATCACCATAATTATCACCATTACCATTACCATCATTATCCTTATCATCACCATTGCCATCATCATCACTATCACAATGATCATTATCATCATCATCATTTTCATAATCACCATCACCGTCTCCCCACCACCAGCAAAAAACATAAAAAGATAATAACTTAATGAATATGCAAACTATGATCACATCCACCCTTTATGGAGGGGAAGGGGTCGCCATTATCAATAGTTACGTCATAATCACCACCATTACCTATGTCGTTACTAATGACGTTGTTCACATCATACCCATTAAAAAGGCATTAGCATTTCCATTTCAATATCCGATATGTACTCTACATCAACGCCACGTTCAAGCTAGATAGTAAAACAAACATGAACTAGTGAACGCAGCGAGTGTAAACATGATCCGTTCGAAGTCATCAGTACAGCTAGATAATATCCTTTTCTCTCGGTTTTAAGAAGGAAGTCATCAGTACAGCTAGATAAATCCTTTTCTCTCGTTTTAAGAAGGAAGTCATCAGTACAGCTAGATAAATACTTTTCTCTCGGTTTTAAATGGGAAGTCATCAGTACAGCTAGATAAATCCTTTTCTCTCGGTTTTAAATGGGAAGTCATCAGTACAGCTAGATAAATTCTTATCTCTCGATTTCGATAAACACGAAGGAATACATGTGAAAAGAATACTTTTCTTTTTCATATGAAGTATAAATGAGGAGGAAGGGTTGAGGAATCAGAAGTATTGATACGAAAGAACAAATTTGTTCGTCTCACGCATAATTAAAGGGGGAGGAAGGAGGGATAGGGTTGGGGGGAGGGAGGATCAGAGGGACGGAATAAGAGGAGGGAAGAAGGTCTCTGGGACTGGGAGGGAGAGAGGGGGGGCCAGGGAAGAGGTCACAAGGACTCACTCACAGGATAACCCAGATCCGTCATGAGGCGGCGGCGGCGGCGGTGGCGTCTCATTAATCATGGGAGAGCAGAAGAGGTCCTGCCGTTCGTGTGCGCGGATTTAGCGATGAAGAAGAGGATTCGCGTGTTTGTAGAGCGGAGGGAAGGGGGAGGAGGGAGGACAGGGAAGGAGAGCTTGAAAGGATGAGCAGGGATGGGAGAGGAAAAAAGGGAAGAGAGGGAGAGAAAGAGAGAAACAGAAGAAAGAGGGGCGTGAAGGGGAAATAAAAAGAACGAAGAAATAAAGAGTGGAGGAAGAAAATCAAGGCCAGATAAAGACATACAGCTAACAAAAGGGAGAAAGAGAGAGACGGAGAGTGGGAGAAGGGCAAGAACGAGAGGGGAAAGGCCCAAGGGAGATAAAAGACGTAGAGGAAAGTTAGCGTTGGAAACAAAGGGAGAGGGATATTTGGGATCAGGGAAGGAGAAAGAGAAAGTTAGCGCGGCCGAGTAAGATAAACAGAGAGGTCCGGTCTTACTCTGAGAAAGGAGGAGAGAGAGAGAGAGAGAAAGAAAGAGAAACTGATAGGTAGGTGAATGATAGAAAGGCAAATAGAGGGTAAGGATAGTCAGAGAAAATACGAGAGAGAGAGAGAGAGAGAAACTGATAGTTAGATAAATGAGAGGGTAAGGAAAGTCAAAGAAAATACGAAGAGAGAGAGAGAGAAAGAGAAACTGATAGGCAGAAGAATCAGAGAAAGGCAAATAGAGGGTAAGGACAGTCAAAGAAAATACGGCGGAGAATCAAAATCCTTTAAGCAATAATTCCCCCGATATCCGAACGAGGGAAGAAGGAGAAGCAACGAACGGGAAAATGGAAACTTGAATAAACGACGCGCATGAAACATGACGCAACTTTTGGCGGTCGTCGAGGTCACCTGCCGGGCGTACAGCTGCCGGAGTACATCTGACGCTGTCGTAAGGCCGACCACTGTACCGACAGGACAAGAGCATTCGAGGCAAGCACAGCGGCGCGTCTTACAACCGGTCGCTGGAGCTGCGCGGGGCGGAGGGACGCTGGACGAACTGACTGCAGCTTCGGCAGGGCAGAAACAGCGGTAAAAAGGAGGAAGTAGAAATGGGAGAGGGGGGGAAAGGGTCAGTGTGACAGCAAACAGTAAAAATGTAACAAATAGCATGGGAGAACTGAAAAAGCAAGAGAAACGGAATACGGTAGGAAGCTTTATACATAAATACTTACATTTGAATATATGTATGTATGTGTATATATTATATATATATATATATATATATATATATATATGTGTGTGTGTGTGTGTGTGTGTGTGTGTGTGTGGTGTGTGTGTGTGTGTGTGTGATGTGTGTATATATATATATATATATATATATATATATATATATATATTATATATATATATATATATATATACGTGTGTGTGTGCGTGTGTGTGTAAGTGTAAGTGTCTATGTGTCTGTGTGTGTGTGTGTGTGTATATATAATATATATATATATTATATATATATATATATATATATATATATATTATATATACATATATAAACGCACATTCACTAAAAAAACAATGCTATAAATCCAGACCCATCACCTAAACACAACAACAATCCAATCTGCTTTCAAAAAATGCAAGCAACAGCAAAACTAGCAGCCTACATAAAAAAAAAAAAAAAAAAAAAAAAAAAAACGCAGCGCACTGGAATGACTTCTGTAAATTTTGGCCCCGCGACCCCTTTCCCCCCTTTCCCCCCCCGCCCCCCTTCCCCCTGGGTCCTTTCCTCCCCCCCCCTTCCCTCCTTACAATCCCCCTCTGCCTGCCTCCTTCCCCTTCCTTCCCTTCTCCTTCCCCCTTCCTCCCCCCTCCCCCTGCCCCTGCCCCCCCCCCTCCCCCTGCCCTTTCCCCCTTCCCTCTCACTCACCCCCCCCCTCTCCCCCTTTGCCCACCCACCACGAGGCGCAGGTCCTGTGAGGCGCCGCGAGTGACACGTCCCCCTGATTCGGGTCGTGATGAGGTCGTGGAGTTCCCTAATCGTGTTTTGAGAGGATGGAGATTTAAGGAAAATGGGAGGGTGAGAGATCGCGATTATGTGGGCTTCGTGGGATGATGTTTTTACCCCTTTTTTTTTTTTTTTTTTTAATGTTCTGTGGAGACGGGGGGGTCTTCGCGCGAACTGGGTAGCCGGTTGCGGACTGGGGTGCGTTGTAGCCCAGATCTGGACGGGCATTAATTATTGCCTGCGTTGCTTAAATCTGTCTCGCTACCATAGTATCATTATTTATTTTTAATCCTATTCAGTAATACTACCGTTATATTATGTGCTGGTGATGCCATTAGGATTATGGAAATTATGTTCGTCAATAAAATTCATGGTAACGGAAATATGATAATGAACCTCATTATTATGATCATTATTAGTAATAGTAGCAGCAGTATACATCAATTATCGTCATGAGAATTGTCACTTTCATATCAATATTAGCGTTATCATACTCACGACTCTGATATTAGCAGCTAAAATGATGATTTATAAATATAACAGTAAAACATTATGTAGTGGCAGTGTTGCTGATAAAAACAGTGGCGTCACGCATTTGTTTCGCTGTCAAGTTTTAAATGACAACGAAAACGCAGCTGCCCTCATGGGACACAGCGGCGCCCCCCGTCATGCAACCGTCTCTTCCCCCGCTAACTATATACAGCTCATTTATATAGGAGGGATCGATAGCCTCTTTGATGTTTGGCGTTACCTATGCTCACCTATTCTCCCTTTCTTTTCCTTTCTCGTTTTCCTTTCCGAGGCTGAAGGGGCAGTTCAGTCGCCCGCCACTGCAACTCTCGCCGTCCGATTATGCAGCAAAAACACGTTTAACGGCTGACCTGCGCATGGCGAGAGGCTTTTGTTTCCAGCGCGTTTGTTGGCAGAGAGACAAATCCACGAACTGTACACAACAGCTGAACAAAACCCTAAATAAAGAATAGCACCGGTTTGATATGAGTTTAGGGGTTCGAGAGAAAGGGAAAAAAAGAGCAAAGGACTCTCGCACCGTAGAACCGTGGTGG
>NW_020868953.1:107500-110000 GCF_003789085.1 Penaeus vannamei
CCCCCACCCTCCTATCCTCCCCAGACCCCTATCCCCCTCCCCCACCCTCCATCCTCCCCCGGGCCCCTATCCCCCCCTTCCCTCCCCCTCCCTTCCCCACCCTCCTATCCTCCCCGGGCCCCTATCCTTCTCAACCTATTTCGTCCCGGCGAAGATAATCAATGCCTCGACCACGGATAAGTTAAGCTTTCCCCTCCCTCTGCGCCCTTCCTTTCTCTCTCTCTCTCTTTCTCTTTCTCTCTCTCTCTCTCTTCCTCTTTTCTTTTCTTTCTCTCTCTCTCTCTTCCTCTTCTCCTCTATCTCTCTTTTTCTCGCTTTTGCTTTAGCTCTTGTTCGTTTTCCTCTATCTCTTTTCCCCTTCCTCCCCCTCCCCATTTTTTTTCTTCCTTGTCTTCTCTCTTTCTCTTATCCCTATCTCTCTTTTTCTCCCTTTTCCCCTATCTCTTTTTCCCCGCCTTTTCTCCTACTTGTCTTCCCTCTTTCTCTTATTCTCCCCTTTCTTCTATCTCTTTTTCTCCCTTTCCACCCCTTTCTGCTCTTTGTCTTCCCTCTTTCTCTCTTCTCTATCTCTCTTATTCTCTTATTTTCATCGATCGATCTCTTTGTCCCCTCCTTTTCTCACTTTTCTCCTTCTTGTATTCCCTCTTTCTCTCTTCCTCTTTTCATCTCTCTCTTATTCTCCCTTTCCTCTCTTTTCCCTCCTTTCTCCCCTTTCTTCTTGTCTTCCCTCTTTCTCTCTTCCTCTTTTCTCTTATCTCTCTCTCTCTCTCCTTTTCTCCCCTTTTCCTTTACGTTTCTTCTCTTTATTCTACTTCTTTCTTTCTTTCTCATTTTTATGCGATTCCCTAAATTCGTTTGATTTTTTTTTATATAATCCTCCTCCTCTTCTTCTAATAGCTATTTTTATTGTTATGTTTTACTTTATTTTATTTCATTACTTTTCATTTTTTTACTTTCTTCGTCACTTTCTCTTTCATGTCCATCAAATCATTATCACCATTCCTCCTCTTCCTCTCCTTCTCCTCCTCCCCTTCCTCTCAATCCTCCACCTCCCCCCTCCTCCTCCTCCCCTCCCCTCCTCCTCCTCCTCCTCCTCCTCCACCTCCCCCTTCCTCTTCCTCCTCCTACTCTTTCTCATCCTCTACTCCCCCCTCCTCCTCCTCCAACTCCCCCTCCTCCTCCTCCTCCCCCTCTATCTCCACCTCCTCCTCCTCCTTTTTTTTCCAATTCCTCTTCTGACACCCATCACGCCCACATTATTACGGTCAGGACGGAGGAGGCGGTGCGTGGGCGGGGGTGAAGGGCGTAGAGAGCGCTCGAGTGGAGAAGGGTTGAGTGGGAAGAGCGAGTGGGAAGGATTACGGCAGAGGATGGCAGGGGGGAGAGAAGAGAGAGGGAAGGATAGAGGGAGTGGACAGGAAGGATTGGCAGGGCGGGAGGGGGGGTGGTGGAAGGAGTGAAAGGAGGCGTAGGATAGCGTAGGGAGTGGAAAGAAGCGGTTGGTAAGGGAGGGAAGGGAGTGGCAGGGAATGAAAGTGGGATTGGCAGGGAGTGCAGGGAGGGACAGGCAGGGAGTCGGGTGGAAGGTTGACAGAGAGCGACAGGGAGGGGGAGATGGCCAGGCAGAGGGCGACAGGGAGAGGGAGGCCAGGCAGTGGGAGGAGGTGGCAGAGAGCGACAGGGAGGGAGCGATATCCAGGCAGTGGAGGGATTGGCAGAGAGCGACAGGGAAATAGCCAGGAAATAGGAGACGGCCAGAGAGCGACAGGGAGGAAAGATAGCCAGCAGTGGTGAGAGCAGGGAGATAGCCAGGAAATAGGAGGACGGCTGGCAGAGAGCGACAGGGGGAGAGATAGCCAAGCAGTGGGAGGGACTGTGGCAGAGAGCGGCAGGGAGGGAGAGATATCCAGGCAGTGGGAGGGACTGTGGCAGAGAGCGACAGGGAGGGGAAATAGTGGGAGGGACAGAGGCGGCAGGGAGGGGAGAAGGCAGAGGGAGAAGGTTGGCAGAGGGCGACAGGAGAGAAAGATAGCCAAGAGTGAGGGACTGGCAGAGAGCGACAGGAGGGAGAGATAGCCAGCAGTGGAGGACTGTGGCAGAGAGCGGCAGGGAAGACGACGAGGAGCGCGTGCAGGGAACCGAAGGACAGAGAAGGTTAAAACAAGACGGTGATTATCTACACCCTAGCGACGTCAAGCGGGACAGCGAGCGGACGCCGGGGTGTAGGGGAGAACGAGGACACTTAGGAGAGCGAGCAGAAAGGGGTGAATATGACGAATGGATACAGATAACGAATCGAAAACGGAAAGAAACGTGGGCGAAGAAATCAGGAACGAAGAGGGTGGAGAGCGAGGGGATGGGGGGGGGGGGAGAGAGAGAGAGAGAGAAGGAAAGAGGAGCATAAGAGAAGGGGCGAGGGGCGTGTCCAGTCGCCTGTAAACATTCGGAAACGGTCGATATTTTTCGCTCACTGGGAGAACATACAATCAATAAGGAGCAT
>NW_020868953.1:112500-115000 GCF_003789085.1 Penaeus vannamei
GAATGAGAGGGAAGGAGGGAGGGAGGGAAGTGGAGGAATGGGAGGGAAGGAGAGACTGGGAGGGAAGGAAGGAAGGAGAGAGGGAGGGAGGGAGGAAAGGATGGAAGGAAGAAGAAAGGAGGGAAGAAGGGAATGCCAAAGGGGGAAGCAGGGAGAGGGGAAAGTAAGGAAAAGGCGAAGAAGAGAAAGATAAAAGAAAAGAAAAAAAAAATACGACGAATGAGCCAGAAATATTTACATACATATTTAAAAACCAAAAAAAAAAACGAAAACAAAAGCTACAAACGTTACAGCGGAAGAGCTCCTCACATGAGCAATAAACCCCAAATCAAGAAATACATTAACAGTATCAATTCTCGCATCGCTCTCGCTCCGCCGTGCCAGTGGCGTTGACAGCGGCGAGGCTCCTCTGCCGCGGGAATGGCCCTCGCGACACGTTTATATGCAAGACACGTAACACACATACATCCCATAATACATACAAATAAGGGCTCGTGTACACTCGGCCTCTTGGACAGCAGCCGTTCCTGCAGCACACTTAGTATAATTATGGAACACCGGAGGACCTGCTAGACGCGGAGTGGGAGCGCGTCGTCGTGGCGGAGGTATCGTCCGGAGGGTTACCTGGGATTACCAGCCGTGGAATACCTCCGGATTACCGACATCGCAATTACCAGGATTACCAACCTTGCTCACTGATCCCTCGCTGTGCGCCCAACGGCTTGGCGGACGCGAACGCTGCCGTCAGATAGGAATCTCCGCGCTCTGACGACGGCGTTCTCACAAACCCGTACCTTGGCTTGACACACGAAGTTATCAATTCACTCGCTTTAATTTCGCCGTTCCCATTCCACCCTAAATCCCCCGGGATCCCCTTCCCGACACGCGGAGGCCTCTCACCCCAAGCGCCGGCCGCCCCAACTGCCCTTCGCGCCCCAACGAGCGGACGATCACTCTCGCTCCTCGGACATCGATCT
Source organism: Penaeus vannamei (assembly GCF_003789085.1). Classification (NCBI taxonomy): domain Eukaryota; kingdom Metazoa; phylum Arthropoda; class Malacostraca; order Decapoda; family Penaeidae; genus Penaeus; species Penaeus vannamei. The sequence continues at coordinate 113,478 of NW_020868953.1, forward strand.
CGTTCGGCCGTTCGCGGTGCAGTTCCCGCGCCGGGGCCTCTGACCTCGTCCGTCTGGCCGCCGGGGAGGGACTGCACTTCCGCCTGGGAGGATTCGTCGAGTCCCATTGCGCATTCGAACTGAGTAAATAAGCAGACAAACAGATCTGTGGATAAAAGCATTGCCCTAATTAAGGAAAAAGTGTTCAACGTCCATGAACACACATGCGACTTATCTTAAAAATAATAACGATGTCCATCAACAATGCTATTACTCGTTTTTAAGTTCGCGTCTATCTAATCTAGGCAACGAAAATAATCCTGGGTAAACGCTTTATTGGCTTTGTATTTGGCAAGCTAAGTGGACTAACATTCAGATGTAACGACAGTTCTATATGAATAGCTTCTTCGTGAAAATTGATGGTGTGTTTATGTACACAAATGCCTGCGTAAGGTAATCATAGAGTAAGCTATCGGCTGCAGACTAACGATCCATTAAGAGCAAAACCTGAGCGCTTGCATTAATAGAGATCGCGGGGTTAATACCAATTACTCGCGGCGGTAATGCTAGCCAGTTGGCAGCTTGGAATCTTGTTATTAGCGCTCCAAGACGAGGAGAAGAACCTTCCTTTTTTTTTTTGAAGTTCCCAACAACGTAACAGCGGCGGCAGTTCGATGAGGTCGAGTTCAAATGATCAAAGTTTAAGCCGTATTTCCCGCCCCGCGTTCGTCTCGGGTATTTCTTCCCTCCTCCGCGAAAATGCTCTTGCTCCCGCGGTCTCTAGGCGATGCGCTCTCGGCCAGTGCCAGATGAATGATGGCTGCGAGGAAGTCGTATTTCTGGTTGTCTCATCTTCTTTATTCATATTTACGACTCTGTCCCTCCCAATCCCTTGTTTCTCCCTCACGCATATATTTTTTTTCTTTTTTTTTCCCTCTTTCTGTAGCTCTTCGTTATTCTCTGTATTTGTTTGTCTATCTGCCTGTGTGCCTGTATGTCTGTCTGTCTATCTATCTGTCTGTCTATCTATCAGTCTGTCTATCTGTCTGTATGCCTGTGTATGTCTGTCTATCTATCTGTCTTGTCTATCTGTCTGTTTATCTATCTATTTGTCTACCTATCCTACTCTCCCTTCCAAACACCCTCTTTCCCTCTCACTCTCTATTCCTCCCTTTTGCACAGACACTCCCCTCCCTTCCCCTCCCTCTCCTTCCCTTCCCCTCCCCTCCCTCCCCTTCCCTTCCCTTCCCTTCCCTTCCCTCCCCTTCCCTTCCCTTCCCTTCCCCTCCCCCTCCCCCCCCGCCCTTCGTTTCACAGCCCGGGCGCGATGTACAGACCGATATGAACGTGATTCGATCACGCCAAGACCATCAACAAGATAAATAATGGAAATGGGACATAAACTTCTCCGCCCATTAGCATAATTTCGTTACGAGACCGCCTTCCTCGCTGTCCTACCATTACCATGCGCATTTACCTGCCGCAAATACGAAGTAATAACGGAGATTGTGGTTCTTATGGTAATGGGAATGGCATTGGTGGCG
>NW_020868953.1:125000-130000 GCF_003789085.1 Penaeus vannamei
GCAGCTACCGAATTTAATTAAAAATCGCGGACCGCCAGTGGCACCATGAATCACTCCCCCGTTTTACGATACTCCGAGAGCAGAAGGATCTAGATGGCGATTCCTGTTTCCTGGAGCTGTCGCTGTCGCCTCGAACCCCCTGAAAAAGCCCCGAAGCATTGAGGTGTCAGACGACCTGGCGACGGCCTCCTGACATGCGCTGGCTGTCTCCGGTCGCAGGTGCTGAGCCCTCGGCGTCGCCTCCCCCCCGGCGGCGACAGCGGCGGCCGCCCAGGTGACGCTTCGGGGACAAAACGCTCCGGGAATTTCTATACCGCGGCTCGGCGATTGTGTTCTCGTGCGGGATTGCCTCCCAGACTCTCTCGCTAATGGAGGCGCTGGCTGGCCTCGTATATATATATATATATAAATATATTATATATATATATATATATATATATATATATATATATATATATTATATATATATATATATATAATATGTGCGTACATACATCGAAAGAAAAGAGAAAAATAAAAACAACAAATAAGCGAGAAGGGAGTACACATATACCAGACACAAAAGTAAAAAAACCAGAAAAGAAAAAAAAAAAAAAAAACTATCCAACGCAAAGACAAGTGGGAAAAAAATTCTCTCCCGAAGAAACACGAGAGAGCAAGAGTAACCGACGATCAAGTGAAAGGGAGTAAGAGGAGAGAGGAGAGAGGAGAGGGGAGAGAGGAGAGAGAAGAGGGAGAGAGGAAGGGTGGGCGAGAGGAGAGGGAGAGAGGAGGAGAGGAGAGCGGAGAGGGGAGAGGAGAGGGGAGAGAGGAAAAAGGAGGATAGAGGAGAGGGAGAGGGGAGAGAGGGACAGAGGACAGAGGAGAGGGAAAGAGTAGAGAGGAGAGAGGAAAGAGGAGAAGGGAGAAAGAAAAGAGGAGGGGAGAGAGGAAAGAGGAAAGAGGAGAGGGGGAGAGAGAGAGGGTGGGGCGAGGGTGCGAGAAGGACAAGGGAACTGCATTAACTGCAAACACCAAAATAGGAGAATTCGCAAAACAAACGAGCCACAATACAGGGCCTGTTGGAATGGCTGTCTTGGGTCGTTTGTCTCTCTCTCTCTCTCTCTCTCTCTCTCTCTCTCTCTCTCTCTCTCTCTCTCTCTCTCTCTCTCTCTCTCTCTCTCTCTCTCTCTCTCTCTGTCTTTCATTTCTCTCACTCTCTCTGTCTCTGTCTCTCTCTCTCTCTGTCTCTTTCATTCTTCTCTCTCTCTCGCTCTCCTTTCTCTCTTTATTTTTTCTCTCCTCTCCTCTTTTTTTCTCTCTCTCTTTCATTCTCTCTCTCTCTCTTCTTTCTCTCTCTCTCTCTCTCTCTCTCTCTCTCTCTTCTCTCTCTCTCTCTCTCTCTCTCTCTCTCTCTCTCTCTCTCCCTCTCTCTCTCCCTCTCTCTCTCCCTCTCTCTCTCCTCTCTCTCTCTCTCTCTCTCTCTCTCTCTCTCTCTCTCTCTCTCTCTCTCTCTCTATATATATATAATATATATATATATATATATATAGTGTTGTGTGTGTGTGTGTGTGTGTGTGTGGTGTGTGTGTGTGTGTGTGTGTGTGTGTGTGTGTGTGTGTGTGTATGTATGTATTCCATTCCTCCATTCTCTGATTCTCTCATTCTCTCATTTTTCCATTCTCTCATTCTCTCTTTCGCTCTTTCCGACCATCTCCCATTTTCATGTTCTTCTCATTCACCCATTCTATAATCCTCTCTCACTGCCTCTCCCTCATTCGCTCTCCCTCATTCCCCTGAGTGAGAGTGTTGGTTTGTTCATGTATTTGTGTCAAATAAACGCAACAACAGGAACGAAAGTATTTAGAAATGGAAAAAAAAAATAATAAATTAGAAATGGAAAAAAATAATAAATGTAAAAGGGTGTAGATCAGTAATTAGCAAATATCCAACAATTACTCGAAATAACACCATAACACCAGCTTCCGGTATTCTCATCATAAGCGTGCAAGGAGTAACGAATGAAAAATGAAGAACATGTATCCCCTTAAAGTAATTGTGAACAACATCAAACGGGCGGAGAAAGTGTAAGAAAAGACTAACATTCATTTTTCTAAATTACTTTTTGAAACAAGTAAACAAAAGGGATACAAAAAACAAAAAAACAAAAAAATAGAGTTCCCAAAATAACTAACTGGAAAAAGAGAGAGAGAGTGGAACAATTTTTTTTCTCTTTCTTTTTCATACAGAGCGCAAAAATACGTTCAAACAACTCAAAAAGTACGAGATAAAGTAAAAATAAAATGAAACTAAACTTCGGATATAAAAAGCAACACTAAATAAATCTCAAAATAAACAAATAAAATCACAAAAAAGGCAGAGAAAAGGAGGAAGAGAGAGAGAGAGAAAACACATCACGAACTTTCCTACCCGAAGACCACAGGACCCCTCCCCCACCTCACCCTCCCCACCATCCCCTCCCCCATCCTTCCCCTCCTCCCATCCATCCACCCCATACCTTCCCCCTGTCCCGTCCCCATTCCTCCATCTCCTGTTCCCTTCTATCCCTCCCATACCTTCCCCTCCACCCCGTCCCATCCCCTCCCCCTCCCCTTCCATCCTGTCCCCTACCCATACTTCCCCCTCCCCTCCACCATGTCCCCCACCCCAACCCTATCCCCTAACCCTCATCCTTCCCCTCCACCCCTATCCCTCCCCATAACCTTCCCCCTCCATCCTCTCTCTTCCCCCTCCACCCTCCATCCCCTCCATCCCCACCCTATCCCTCCCCCTACCTTCCCCCTCCACCTCCATCCCACCCCTCCCCTCCCCCTCCACCCTATCCCCCCCTCCTCCCACCTCCAATCCTCCCCTCTCATCCTCCAAACCCCTTCCCCACCCCCCTCCAAACCCTACCCACTCCCCCCCCTCCACCTCCACCCCTCCCCCTCCCCCGCGCCGCCCCTCCTTCGGCCAAGTGACAGCCTGCGACGGCCCCGAGCGACGGCGGCGGCGGCGACGAGGGACCCGGACGAGTGTAACAAGTGCACCAGAAAACCTCGGCGAGAAGTGTAATCGCCGATGAGAGTCCTTGGGAGTGAATGGCAAGAGATCGATAAGACATTAGACTCATTCTATAGCCATCCTCTTCACCTCCTCCTCCTCCCTCTCCTCCTCCTTCTTTGGTTTCTCCTCCTCCTTTTAATTTTTTTTCCTCCTTTGTCCTCCTCCTCCCTCTCCTCTCCTTCTTTGCCTTCTCCCTCCTTTTAATTTTTCTTTTCTTCCTTTTCTTCTTCCCTCCTCCTCCTTCTTTCCTTCTCCTCCTCCTTTTAATTTTTTTTCCTCCTGCTCCTTCTCCTCTCCTCTTCTCCTCCTCCTTCCTCTTCTTCCCCTCCCTCTCCTCTCCTCTTCCTCCTCTCCCCTCTTCCTCCTCTTCCTTCTCTCCCTTTCTTCCCCTCTCCTCCTCCTCCTCCTTCTCCTCCGCTTCTGCATCCTCCTCCTCTTCCTCCTTCTCCTCCTCTCTCCTCCTCCTCCCTCTCCTCCTCCTCCCTCTCCTCCTCCTTCGCGGCCGCTTGCTCAGCCAACTGTCTGTCTACTGGTGAGAGGGCAAGAGGAGGGAAGTGGGGAAATAAAGATGGAAAGAAGGGGGAAGGAGGGAAGAGGAGAAGAAAAGAAAGGGGTAGGAGGAAAGGAAGAAGGAAATGAAGGAGGGAGGGAAGGGTGGGAGCGGGGGTGGAGAGAAGAAAGAGGAGGGAAGGAAAAGGGGGAAAGGAAGAGAGAGGGAAGAGAGGAGAGGAGAAGGGGAGAGAGAGAGAGAGAGAGAGAGAGAGAGAGAGAGAAAGAAAGAGAGAGAGAGAGAAAGAGAAAGAAAGAGAGAAGAGACAGAGAGGGCCTGACGGACTTCGGCGACAGCGCTAAATAAATTACCAGCCCCCCCCATCCCCCCCCCTTCCCCCCCAAGCGCCGAAACGCGACACCCTCGCCGCCGCCGCCGACCCCTCAAGTGCGCATCCGACGACGACGACAAAGCCGAGAAGCCGAAGTGGCCGGCTCCTCCTCGGTCGCTTCGGCGGCGTCGGTGCACTTCCCTCTGGCTTCACTGCCGTTTCCAGATGAAGATGCATCGCCGTCTGCGCAAATGGCACCCTCAAGCAGAGGTTTTGTTGCGAATGACGGAGTGCCGACAGCCCGTCGCTAGTCATCCGGCGACATTGACTCTCGTGACAGTCGACCAGAACTTGTTCCGGCAACTCCCGTCTGTCGTAAAATGAGGCCAAAGGGAGAGGCGGAGATGAAATGGCACGCCCGGTTCTTCCGCCCAGAGCCGTGCATTATGTGGAAAGTCTCATTCGCTTTTGGGAAGTGAAAAAGGAGAAGGAGGGGGAAAAAAATCTCCCTCCGTGACGCGAGGAAGTCGTCGCCCCCGCCCGGGAATTCCGCGCAAAATAATCGCGATCTGAGCTTTGATATATGAACGTAAGAACCCACTAAGAACCTTTATATGTCTCCGGCACATATTCACTCGTGATGGCACTTTCCCCGCATGGAGACGGCCATTTAAAACCCTGGAAACAAAAACAACAACGACGCCCATATCCAAAAAGCCGAAAAAAATATCCTTATCCAAATAAACAAACGAATAAATAAATAAATTCAAAAAAAGTTTGCTCAAGCCAGCCCGACAGTCTCGCTCTATTTGCATGTCCCGCGCTCTGTTTAAGGTCAACACGGCGTCCCAGCGAGGCGAGAGCACGCACGCCCGCACGCCCACTCCGGACGCGAGAGTCGAAACACGCCCGCAGCCAACCGCCTCAAGAGAGCAGCGATAACGACGGGCGCGCGAGGAAGGGCGTCCGGCGCAGACATCGATCATCGGGGCCGAACGAGGCGATGGCGAGAGGCGGGTTCGCGTCCCGCCCGCTTCGGCCGGCGGTCCAGCGGGCGGGCGGCGGGTGGGGGGGGGGGGGGGGACGGGAGAAGGGGAAGGAAGAGAAGGAGGAAGACGGGGGAAGGAAGGAGAG
>NW_020868953.1:155000-157500 GCF_003789085.1 Penaeus vannamei
GACAGGCAAACCAACAAAGAAAAAAAACTATTCCCCTGGTCTTCGTCTGAAAAAAAGAAAAAGAACAAACCACCAAAGACAGGCAAACCAACAAAGAAAATGAACTATTTGCTGACAAGAATTTTCGCAAATCCGCCCATTTCGATAATGCACCTCACGATGTTTATAGCGGCATTCATTATGACGATAGGGATTTATGCGCATCGGGCTTCACTCTGCAAATTGCATATCAAGGAGAGCGCGAGACTGACGTATGGTTTCCAATTCTCTCTTTCTTGCTTATTGGGGGTTTGGATCCTCTTCTGGTTAGGTCTTCGTCCACTTATAGAACGACTTGGCATCATGTAAGGTGTATTTTACAAATTGATTTTTTTCTGGATGTTTTCATGTCTATCCATCTATCCATCTGTCTATATAGATACAATTATATATATATATATATAATATATATATATATATTATATATAATATATATATATATATATATATATATATATATATATATATATGGTAATTGTTGAAGACCGCGACGCACCCTCGCAGAGACTAAGTCGAAAAAAATTATGTTTTTCTGCATGAAATCCTATGATTTCATCGATTTTCGGCGTTGTTTCTTCTGCGAATGAATCGTTCAGGAGATCGAGTACCATTTCTCCATCGACGATCTTGATTTGATAGTCCCGTTAGCAGGGGAGGGCATGAAGTATACCAGGGAAATTATGGGGTAAAGCAAGCTTAAATAAGAAGAATAACGATCAAAAATGCGTAAAACTAGCACAAAAAGCGCTTAAAATCGGCCAATTAAACTCTACGGATGTAACCGTCCATCTTTGAAAGTTTACGGACTGACGCGAAATAAATCAAAAACTCTACGGGAACCCAACCCACATTTCGGCAAAACTCTACGGGAATTCACACGTTCCAACCCCCAAAAACGTATTGACCAATAAACCAACCAACCTAATATATCAATATAAATTGCCGTGACTAGGCGTGCCCTTCGGCACTGCCCGAGGGGAGGGTTGATGGGGGGCAAGCCCCCCAACACCCCTCAGGACACATTCTCTCCACCACGGTATGTACGGCAAGACAGAGCTGCATTCACACACCGTAAAAATAATAAACCAAATACCTTTATATCCGGAAACGTGAAACTTTCGTTTCTTGTACTGTTGGGATTGCTTCGATTTTAATCACCTTTTTCGTCCTTTGGAGCTCTTGATGGGCTCAGATATAAAACTGGGATGGTTACTGAAGTCGAATTATTCTTCGATGCCACTGTAAAGGTCTTAAAAAAGAACCCAGAATCAACACAACACTGGAAACGCAACATTTCTCACCGGCTTTCAATCTCGAAATGAGCGGGTTGGTGAGCTGTCAACCTGTGGCTGGCGCAAGAAAGTGTGAAACACTCGATGCGCAGGATTCGATATGAGGGTATAGATAAATATAAAAATATGCAATTGAAGTATAATAACATTACTAAAAGACTTTAAAGGTATAAATGCGTACCAGCAGACACAGATAATTAGCCAAATATCGTTTTGACAAGCGCGTAATGATACACGGACTAGTTCGCGAACGCAAAAATGCGTTCGTGGGTCAGTGTCGTGTTTTTCCCTAGCAAGGTAAACAAGCTCATCGACTTTGAATTTGAAAGGCGCCGCGCGCGTTATATTTTTCATTTAGCGGTGACTATAAGGCCGGTGCATCTTCAACTATACGCTATCCCCTTCTATTTTTTCCCGCTCTATAAGATGGCGGTGTCCATTTTCCTCTATCTACGCGTCGTCGCGTCTTCATCTATATATATATATATATATATATATATATATATATATATATATATATATATATATATATATATATATATATATATATATATATATATATATATACATGTATAGTTATCTGTCTGTTGAACTATCTACTTGTCTGTATCTATGAGCATAAGATAGATAATGATAATGATAACAATGATAATGGCACTTTAATAATAATAATAATAATAATAATAATAATGATAATGATAATGGTGATACTGATGACACTGTCGTTCTTATGATTTTCAATATGATTATTGTTATTAGGAATAATATTACCATTTTCACCATTCTTATTATTATCATTATTCTCATCTTTATTGTTGTCACTGTCATTGCCATTAATACGATTATGATCATTAATGCTATGATTGTTATTATCGTTACAAGCGTTGCTATTACTATTGCTGCTATCAATATAATTATTATCATTATCATTATTATGATAATCGCTATTAGTGTCGTAATTATGATCATAATAATACAATGATTATTATTATCGTTTTCATAATCATAATTAGCGTGTCTTGTTGATATTCATAATGGCTGATCCGATATTTCTCTTATTACTTTTATTGTATACACACACACACACACACACACACACACACACACACACAACACACACACACACACACACACACACACACACACACACACACACACACACACACACA
>NW_020868953.1:165000-175000 GCF_003789085.1 Penaeus vannamei
ATATTGTTACTTATCATCATCATTATCATTGTTATGATTAGTAGTTATTTTATTAGGATTATTCCCATCACTGTTATCACGACTATCGTTATCATCATCATCGTCATCATTGCTGTTTCAGACCTGGATGTTAGTGACGTAAAAATAAGGAAAAAAATACAGACAATAAATCCTTAGCATTTGAATTCATATATGCCGTAGCCTATGTCTATTCCCGGACCACTTAAGAGTCACAGGAACCTTAAAAAACAACAGAGAAAGAGAGAAAACGACGGACCTAAAAGCAGTTAAACCAAAACACACCTGAGGCCACAGCTCGACTCTTTAACACGGTTATCAAGAGTCGTCCTGCTTCCTGACCTGTATTTCAATCCGAAGGGGAAGGGATCGGTGGGGATTCAACAGGAAATTGGAAATATCTACGCCATGTTTAGTGACTGATGGTTAAATTATAGTTTATGTCGAATGACTGATAGTTAAGGTATAGTTTGTAACGAACGCGGTTTTTTTAAATTGTTCTCTCAGGACGCTATAGATCATTCTCTCGTATTTGCAAACCTAGCAAGACTATACAAAACATCCGTCATACAATATTCATATCTATTTATTGCGTGCATTTACAAGGGCATTGTTGAAGTCCTGTTATTCTCAACAAATCTTACCAGGGCACTAGTTCCCGGGACGTAGAACAACAGAGGACAAACAAAACAGTTAAGTGGATTTCCTGCGGGTTGTTGAAAACACTTGACGGATCCTTTGCCATTAAGCTCCATTGTTCGTAAGTTGAAATATCACAGAAAGGGATATTAACAACGCAGTTTCTTGTTTCTGGCACTCGAATTATGTCAGTGGCACTTTTCATTTCTTTATATATTTGCTGCTTTCTCAGTTTTCCTTTCTTTCTCCCTCATTCATTCACTTCCTCTCTCTCTCTCTCTCTCTCTCTCTCTCTCTCTCTCTCTCTCTCTCTCTCTCTCTCTCTCTCTTCTCTCTCTCTCTCTCTCTCTCTCTCTCTCTCTCTCTCTTTCTCTCTCTCTCTCTCTCTTCTCTCTTTCTGTCCTACCCCTCTCTCTCTGTCCCTCCCTATCTCTCTTTTTCTGCCCCCCCCCTCTCTCTCTCTCTCTCTCTCTCTTTCTTTCTTTCTTTCTTTCTTTCTTTCTTTCTTTTTCTTTCTTTCTTCTTTCTTTCTTTCTTTCTCTTCTCTCTCTCTCTCTCTCTTCTCTCTCTCTCTCTCTCTCTCTCTCTCCTCTCTCCCTCCTCCCGCCCTCCCTCTGTCCCTCCCTCCCTCACTCTTCTCTTTTTTTCTCTCTCTCTTTCTCTCATGATTCAAAGCAGCAGCCAGACAATATTAAAATTTTCTGTCCACATCTTTGCAGTTCATAAAGTCTGCGAATTTTTTTCCGCAATATTCATTTTCTAGAAATAATATTCATTCCATTTTACAATAACTCAAACAAGGTTTCCTATTCACATTTCTGGGATATTGGTTATTGCACAAAACTAATTAAATGCAACTGGAAAATTAAAAATGTGAACGGGATAGTCATACCGAAACAATGTGCACATTCATATACAGAAAGTCTCGTATTGGTGGAGCGATATTTGACTTCGGTAAAACAGCTGTGCAGTTGTCGCTCATGTAGACCTAACTGGCTGTTAGCTTGATGTGCTCATACTCTTATTAAGCTGAAATTATGCTTAAAGAAATGGTGTAAAACAAAATCAGTTCTTGGCACGATTTTCATATGCTGGATACATCATGATTTTAGGAAATTTTAAAGTAATTTTAGGATTGTCAGTTTCAAAAATGCAAAGTTCTTAGCCTCTTGCCTTATTTTGGTATAACAGCTGATTTGTTCGGTATTCTTATTTAGTAGTATTAGCATTATTATTATTATTTTCATCAACAATACCATCTTCACCATCAACATCACCATAATCATCACCATCATCATCACCATCACCATTATCACTAACTTGATTCTTCTCTCTCTCTCTCTCCTCTCTCTCTCTTCTCTCTCTCTCTCTCTCTCTCTCTCTCTCTCTCTCTTTCTCTCTCTCTCTCTCTCCTCTCTCTCTCTCTCTCTCTCTCTCTCTCTCTCTCTTCTCTCTCTCTCTCTACTCTACTCTACTCCCTTTTGTCTGTTTCTCGTTATGATTTTTTTTTTTTTTACCAGAGATGTGTCTTACCCCAACATATATTAATTTTTGTGGTGATCCTTATCATGATCCAGATCCAGGAATTTTATAAAGAACTCCTTAGCACTGTGAGACAGAGAAACACGGACGTCACCAGCGTACTTGAGAAAGAGGTGATTTTAATGTAATTCTTCAAGTGTGAATATTTTTATTGCATCAGCGACCCTATTGCTTAAGCGAAGGTATGTGCTCTCTGAGTGCTTCTAGTTCAATATGAAACGAGCATCCTGTGCGTGTGTGGGTAGATTATTGGTTTTGACATTCATATACCAGTATTAAGTCGCCAAGGAATCATCAACACATATACATAAAGTCTAAATTTAAGATGTATATTTACATATACAGAAATGAAGTGCGTTTTGCTGGTTTCGCAAAGGAAGAAGTGGTTGTTAAGTACTTATTTGAAGTTATTTTGTTGTTACGCCTATCATAAAAGTACCGCTATAAGTACACCCATTACAATAAATCTACAGACACTCTTGCTGTTATTACCTATCATAAAGTTACAGTTATAAGTACACCCATTGCAATAAATCTGCAGACACTCTCTGCCTTGTTTACTGCAAATAGTGTAGGATTCGTCATGTCTAGAGTTAGAGAGACATGGAGCCTGTTAGTGGTCGTTAGATGGCAACTGTTGGTTACTTTATTGATAATATTATACTCTTATTAATAGCAGTAGTAATGGTACATTCATTATTATTATTACTGTTATTAATAAAAGTTGCTATAATATGTAGGAGAGTAATCGGGTAGTGGTTATGCCAGAGTCATTTATCTATCTATCTATCTTTCTGAATTTCTCCCCACTTCCTCAGTCTCTCTCCTTTTCAATCTCTCTCTTTCCCTGTTTCTCTATATCGTTTTTTTTCAGTCCCTATCTCGTTTTTTCCAATCTCTCTCTCTATCTATCTAATCTATCTATTATCTATAATATCTCTACCTATCTATCTATCTATCTATCTCTCTCAATGTCTCCCCTTAATCTCTCTCCTTTTCAATCTCTCTCTCTCCCTATCTTTCTCTCCTTTTCATCTCTCTCTCTCTCTCTCTCTCTTCTCTCTCTCCTCCTCCTCTCCTCTCTCTCTTCTCTCTCTCTCTCTCTCTCTCTCTCTCTCTCCTCTCTCTCTCTCTCTCTCTCTCTCTCCTCTCTGTCTCTCTCTCTTCCTCTCTCTCTCTCTCCTCTCTCTCTCTCTCTCTCTCTCTCTCTCTCTCTCTCTCTCTCTCTCTCTCTTCTCTCTCTCTCTCTCTCTCTCTCTCTCTCTCTCTCTCTCTCTCTCTCTCTCTCTCTCTCTCTCTGTCTCTCTCTCTCTCTCCCCTCCCTCCCTCTCTCTCTCTCTCTCTCTCTCTCTCTCTCTCTCTCTCTCTCTCTCTCTCTCTCTCTCTCTCTCTCTTCTCTCTTCTCTCTCTCTCTCTCTCTCTCTCCCTCTCTCTCTCTCTCTTCTCTCTCTCTCTCTCTCTCTCTCTCTCTCTCTCTCTCTGTCCTCTCTCTCTCCCTCCCCTCTCTCTCTCTCTCTCTCTCTCTCTCTCTCTCTCTCTCTCTCTCTCTCTCTCTCTCTCTCTCTCTCTCTCTCTCTCCTCTCTTCCTCGCTCTCGCTCTCTCTCGCTCGCTTGCTATCTAACTATTTATCTATATCTATCTCCCATTTTTTTCAAACTCTTGATAAATGGCATATCTTAATCATATAATTATATATAAACAAAAGGATATAATTATAATGATAATACAGTTGCAAAACCGACTATTCATTTTTTTCACAACAATATGCTTAGGATGTCTAGGTATTCTACCGGTAATATAACCATCGAAAGATAACAATCTGCAACTTTTTGTCAGAGAGAGAGAAAGAGAGAGGGGGGAGGGAGAGAGAGAAGAAAAGAAGAAAGAGAGAGAGGAGACAGAGAAAAGAGAGAGAGAGAGAGAGAGAAGAGAGAGAGAGAGAGAGAGAAGAGAGAAAGAGCAGTAGACACACATACAACCTACATTCCTTTCTTCTTTCTTATAGTAATGAACAATAATAACTCCAAAATAAAAACTATATTAATAATGATAAAAAATGCCCATTATTTGCCATTTACCTATTGCCCCTGGGCTCTCCCCTCCTTCTCTTGTTACTTCCTTCTGTTCTTTTCCCGCCCTAAATTTGTCTGGTTCCTTGCCTCACCTTTCCTTTCCCTTCCCTAATTCCGGTTTCCCTCTCCCTAATTTGTCTGGTCTCCCCTTCCTTCTTTCCCTCCCTCTAAGGTTGTCTGGTTTTCTCCCTCCCCTTCTTTTCCTTCCATAATTTGTCTTTTTCCCCCACCCCCTTTCCTTTCCCATGTCTGATTTGTTTAGTTTTCCCTCCTTCCCCTACCATAATTTGTCTAGTTTTCCTTCCCTCCCCTTCCCTCTCCCTCCGCCGTAATTTGTCCCCAACCACACCCCTCTCGCTACCCTCCCCCCTCTCCCTGCCCTCTCCGTTACCCCCACCACACCCCTCTCCGCTACCCCCTCCCCCCTCTCTCCGCTACCCCTCCCACCCCCTCCGCCCTCTACCCCCTCCCTCCCTTTCTCCGCTACCCCCTCCCTGCCCTCTCCGCTACCCCCTCCCTCCTCTCTCCGCTACCCCCTCCCCTCCCTCTCCGCTACCCCCTCCCTCCTCCTCCGCTACCCCCTCCCTTGCCCTCTCCGCTACCCCCTCCCTCCTCTCTCCGCTACCCCCTCCCTGCCCTCTCCGCCACCCCCTCCCTCCCCTCTCCGCCACCCCCTCCCTCCCCTCTCCGCCACCCCCCCCTCCCCTCTCCGCTACTCCACCCTCCCCTCTCCGCTACCCCCTCCCTGCCCTCTCCGCTACCCCCTCCCTCCTCTCTCCGCTACCCCCTCCCTGCCCTCTCCGCCACCCCCTCCCTCCCCTCTCCGCCACCCCCTCCCTCCCCGCCTCCTCCCTCTCCGCTACCCCCTCCCTCCCCTTCTCCGCTACCCCTCAGCTACTCCCACCCTCCCCTCTCCGCTACCCCTCCCTCCCTCTCCGCCTACCCCCTCCCTCCTCTCTCCGTACCCCCTCCCTGCCCTCTCCGCCACCCCTCCCTCCCCTCTCCGCCACCCCCTCCCCCCTCTCCCCTCCCCCTCCCCCTCCTTCTCCGCTACCCCCTCCCTCCCTTCTCCGCCACCCCCCTCCCTCCCTCTCCGCCACCCCTCCCTCCCCTCTCCGCCACCCCCCTCCCCTCGCCACCCCCTCCCCTCTCCGCCCCCTCCCTCCCCTCTCCGCTGCCCCCTCCCTCCCTCTCCGCTGCCCCCTCCCTCCCCTCTCCCCACCCCCTCCCTCCCCTCCCTCCCTTCTCGACTTCTTTTACTATGTACTTAGGGAATACTGCGCCATCAATCGTGTAGAATCGTAAACGCAGAAGAGGCTGTCAGCGAATTCCAGATTATGGGATTACATACTGTGTTGCTGAAATAACATTTTTACCTTCCATGTTTCTTTTTGTTTTTGTTTTGTGTGTGTGTGTGTGTTGTGTTGTGTGTGTGTGTGTGTGTGTGTGTGTGTGTGTGTGTGTGTGTGTGTGTGTGTGTGTGTGTGTGTGTGTGTGTGTGTGTGATTTAAACTTTTGGTCAGCTCCCAGCTCAATCAAACAAGAAAACATTGTCATCCTGCACTAAGTGATAATGTGAAAGTGATCACCTCGTTTCACAATTAAGGATAAGTGGGCGTATTTATTCTACAATTCAATAGTTTCCAAAGACTTATGTGTCAGTTTATCTTCCTAGGAATGAATGCAATTCTATGACATATTATAATTACCAAATTTCTGGACATGTATTGCTAAAAATAGTGTTATACGAAAAAATGATTTCAATTCTATGACATCTTATTACAATTAGCAAATGTCAGGACTTGTATTGCTAAAAAAAATAGTATTATACGAAAACCCCTCGTCAGTGAAAGAAAAAAAGTTGTAAACCTTACTCTCTACCCCCCCCCACATCACCACACAAATATGCTTTGGTTATACGTATACCTTGCTTTTTATATGTGAAAAAAATATATATATTTATGTATTCTCGTCAGAAAGTCAAGCCTACTTAGTTTTCAAGTAAGGCGTTCGTGTAAGGCGTTCGAGTAGGCTTATGATATAGGTTATTTTGCTCATTCGTCAGTGCTACACAAACATCGCCTTTGGGAAAAGATATAAGAGAATGTGAGAGAGAGAGAGTGAGAGAGGGGAGGAGGAGAGAGAGAGAGTGAGGAGGAGGAAGAGAGAAGGGGTGGAGGGTTGGATGGATAAATGGAGGGAGAGAGAAAGAGAAAAAGAGTGGGAGGGGAAGGAGGGAGAGAGGGGGATGGATGGATGGAGAAAGAGGAAAGAGAGAAAGTGGGGGATGATGGAGGGAGGGAAGGTGAGAGTACTTAGAGAGAGGGGAGAAATAGAAAAAGGGAGAGAGAGAGAGAGAGAGAGAGAGAGAGAGAGAGAGAGAGAGAGAGAGGAGGGAGAGAGAGAGAGGAGAGAGAGAGAGAGAGAAAGGAGGAAAGAGCGAGAGAGAGAGAGAGAAGAAGAGAAGGAGGGAGAGAGAGAGAGAATTTTTTTTTAGCGAATGACACAATTTCACAATTCACAGGATTATCCCGCGGGACAAACTCCCGCTCTGGAAAACCTGGAGTGTTAATCTGATACGTTTTAACCCGTCTTTTACGTGGCACTCTTAAAAAGCCTTAGAGTTGCCAAGGATTATGTTCAGGCGCCGAGTTGTGTCAGGAGTTGCACGTGTCAGCACCCTCCCCTCGACCTCTTTTGACCCAAGCACGTGATGTACAGCGAAGTTTCCGTGGATCCTACGAACCCACCTTCTTCCGCTTAGTTAGAGGGACCAACTAAAGGCTGTGGAGGGTGTTACTACCATTTTATGTCTTACGGTTCGCTTACTTGTTACTTTGGTTTATAATCCAAACGTTAATTGTGGATCAAAAATCGTGAAAGCTGTTGCCGCGTTTTTGTTGTTGTTGTTTTTGTTATTGTTTTTTTCCGAGTCTCGTTTCTCTACGGGAACAATATGGCTGAAGGATGTTTCTACCATTTTGGATTGATATTATTTTATCTTACTTGTTACTTTGGTTTATAATCCAAACGTTAATTGTGGATCAAAAATCGTGAAAGCTGTTGCCGCGTTTTTGTTGTTGTTGTTATTTTTTTTTTCCGAGTCTCGTTTCTCTACGGGAACAATATGGCTGAAGGATGTTTCTACCATTTGGAGATATTATTTTATCTTACTTGTTACTTTGGTTTATAATCCAAACGTTAATTGTGGCTCAAAAATCGTGAAAGCTGTTGCCGCGTTTTTTGTTGTTGTTTTTTTCGTCTCGCTTCTCTGCGGGAACAATATGGCTGACGGATGTTTCTACCATTTTGGGATTTTATCATTTTATTTTTCTTGTTACTTTGGTTTATAATTCAAACGTTATGGCCCTAAACCGTGCTAGCTGCTGCAATGGCGTTATTTTTCATTTATTTTTATTTATCTATTTATTTTTTACTTATTTAATTCTTTATTTATTATTTATTATTATTATTATTATTATTATTATTATTATTATTATTATTATTATTATTATTATTATTATTATTATTATTATTATTATTATTATTATTATTATTATTATTATATTTTTTTTCTTTTTTTTTTTTTTCTCTTCTTCTTCTTTCTTTCTTTCGGCTTTTCATGTTGGGCTTTTTAACACGTGTTATCTAGGTCTGCATAGGCGTCAACTCCAAGGATTTCAAGAGTATGCGATGGAGAGCGGAGGGAGGGGAGGGGGGGGGTTAAGGCTTCCTCTACTCCTTCACTTTAATGTTACATTTGGCCAACTAAAGGCTTTTTTTTTTTTTTTTTTTTTTTTTTTTTTTTTTTTACGGTTGCACAGAAGTTATGGCGCAAGATGGTCGTTCGCTTTGTACTTGGACAATTGTACAACCCGTACTTGACACTACATTTGTGTATGTGTTTATAAAACGCGCACACGCTCTCTCTCTCTCTCTCTCTCTCTCTCTCTCTCTCTCTCTCTCTCTCTCTCTCTCTCTCTCTCTCTCTCTCTCTCTCTCTCTCTCTCTCTCTCTCACACACACACAACACACACACACACACACACACACACACACACACATATATCATTCTTTACTACCACTAAACGCCGGCGTTGGCATAAGCGGCCCACGATTTATGAAACAATAATGCATTGAATTATAATGTAAATCAATGTACAATATTTCATAAATAGGGAACGTACAGTGTCTAATATTGCTCCCGAACGTCTGCAAAGTAAACACGAACACAAAAACCAAAACGACCATTGTGTTTTTACAATGCCTTATTAAAAATATTTTTTTCATTTCTTCCGAAGGTTGAAATATATGCACAAATTTATGATATTGGAGTGTGTTACGCCCTGCATAGTAAAAAGAATATTAATTTGACAGAGACAGTCAAAAAGGGAAAGAGCTTTTTTAAAAAGACCGCCAAAAAAGGTAAACAATACATTTTTCGGTCTTGCCTTTTTACATGCTTTGACTTGTCTTTTGGTTACCCAATGTTAGGAATGGAAATATTTCATCTATATGATAAAAAGAGAAGTTAAAAGTAATTCGTATAACGATTCCTTACTCTGCCCATAACCTATCAGTATTCTTCACCTTACCAAAAGGATTTCCACTGTGTATTTTTAACCTGTTTAGCATTCATTCCTTATGGGTATTGGACAATGTGTGTGTGTGTGTGTATGTGTGTGTGTGTGTGTGTTGTGTGTGTGTGTGTGTATATAAATATATGAATATATAAATATTCCACATATATATATATATATATATACATATATATATATATATATATATATATATATATATATAACAGCCTTTTAAACAAATATCCCGAAGGTTATCCAGTCTTCATCTGAAAGGAAAACACATTATTCAAAATCAATTTTATTACAAAATGTTGCTCCCTACAAATAGTAACAATACAATATTCTGCATAGCAAAATGGCAAAGCATAAATATATATAATATACATACATATATATATACAAATATAATATATATAATATATATATATATTATATATATATGTATATACGCATAGGTTTATATATACATGTGTGTGTGTGTGTGTGTGTGTGTGTGTGTGTGTGTGTGTGTGTGTGTGTGTGTGTGTGTGTGTGTGTGTGTGTGTTGTGTGTGTGTTGTTGACGTGAGTGTGTGTGTGTGTGTGTGTGTGTGTGTGTGTGTGTGTGTGTCGTCCCGTGCGTGTGTGTGTGTGTGCCTGTGTGTGTGTGTGTGTGAGTGTGTGTGAGTAATGTGCGTTAAAATAATGAGAAGATTCAAGTAAAATATATTTTCTCGACGTTCGTTCGGCTAATCTCAACGGCTCGCCTGAACATTCAGTTTATCGTAAATAGACCCATACCGGTTACCTTCGTATATTAAGAAATTAGTAGTCTCTTCAATGTCCCATAGGGTATATATTCGACTTATGATAACAAATTCATCTAAAGCATTTTTTAATTCTACACAAAATTAGGATATCCCCGTTTTTTTTTTTTTTTTTTTTTTTTTTTTTTTTTTTTTTTTTTTTTTTAAGATACATTTTGCACTCAGTCTCGCAATAAGCACGAAGAAATTAACAGCAATTTATCAATTTCGTCCCTCGATGATAAAATACGTTGAAAGTTTTTTTTACGCAACCGAACGCATTTTTACGCAATTTATTTACGCAACCGAACGCACTTTTTAACGCAACAAACGCATTTTTTTTCTTTTTTTACGCAACCGAACA
>NW_020868953.1:180000-182500 GCF_003789085.1 Penaeus vannamei
CCAAAAGGAACCTCTGTCATATTAACATAACCAGAGAACAAGGCCTGCAGGCTTTCATAAGTTCTTTGCTTCACAGCTTGGAAGTAGTGGAAATCTAAAACCTTCGAATGTAACTCATCATAGAGGTCATCCAGAAACCGCACAGTCTTTGGTAAAGAACGGTAGAAATGGGTAC
The DNA here is from genome assembly GCF_003789085.1 of Penaeus vannamei. Classification (NCBI taxonomy): domain Eukaryota; kingdom Metazoa; phylum Arthropoda; class Malacostraca; order Decapoda; family Penaeidae; genus Penaeus; species Penaeus vannamei. The sequence continues at coordinate 180,176 of NW_020868953.1, forward strand.
GCGACAGAGAGTCTATCATGACTAGATTTATATTGATATTTCTCTTATCTATCTTAGGTTTTTCCTGACTTTCATGGATCTTCTTTGGATGCACAAAGAGCTGCGTGTAGGAATCAAAGTTCTGATCTGCGTAAGCCTCATCATACTGTGGCTGTCCGAAATCTTCAAGGGCTCCTGAGCTGTTGGAGCACTTGATGAACATGTAGCCAAAATAATTCTCTTTTTGTATCTCAGATATAACAGCATTTTGCAATTCATTGATGCTGACTGACTTCCATGTTGTGTCTGCTTCCTCTTCATTAAATGTGCCAATGTAATGTCTTAGATCTTTACACTGCAGAGGTGACTGGCATAATATTTGATCTTCAACCTGAAAGTCAAAAGGTAAGTTATTTTAAAAACAAAATGTAAGTCACTGTAAGTCCATTAAAAATAAACAGTTCATCATGAAATGAGTGATGCTAATAATTATGCTCAAAAGTAATGTAAAGATTTTTCAAAACAAACTTTATTTTAATTCATCAGACACTTGGTCCTGTCTAATGGGGAAAACCATATATTCACTTATTTCTACATTACAGTAAAAGGTGTAAACCTGGATTGGATTCTCATTTTCCAATAAAAAATATATATATATGAAAATGAAACATTTCACAAAAAGACAGTCACAGGACACCGAATGTAACATCTCCAAAACCGGCCTTTCTGCCCCCAAAATGAAAGTTGATATTTTCCTATATGGTTTATTTAAACACAATATCATTAACTAAAATTATATGTTATCATTAACTAAAATTATATGTTCAATAGTTTCTAAATACCATGGGTATGTTATCCAACAATGAGAAAATGTGATGCCGACTTAATTACCAAGTGACTGATTTCTTCCACTAGCCATCACAGATTATGGAGTTAAAGATAAATATAACTAATCACTGTTACACCTAAAATTAATGAGACCAACAGCATAATTAAAATTAATTATAAAATGGATGGTCTCTGGATACCATCAAGGTACCGACAAGTCCAAGTGGAAGAAATTTTGAGTAGTGCATGAGCCATGTAGCAAGAAAAGCCACACCTGCCGGCAAACTGCTTAATTTAGTAGCACCGAAATAACACCGTATTTCTGATGTCACAATAAGCTAGTGCCTGAGCAGGAACTGCCCTTCATTTTTAATCCCTTGCCAAAATAGTGCCATGGGTTCTAATACTGAAGGAAGAAAGTATACCTCATAATTACTTACCAATCTACAAAATGTTATACTGGATTGTTCTTTACAGCTCTGAGGCTTATTACTGAAGAACAAAGCTTGAGTGAGAGAGCAGAGGCCCCTCGGAGCAGGTAGATGGTGGCAAGCCTGAGGGTTAGAGCCGTGATGATGGTCCTCTGAACCCAGCTCTGTGTTGATGCATGTTGGAACTTCAACCTCTTCATTCAGGCTTGTTAGTGACTGTAATTAGATTTTAATAGGTTTGTAGTGTGTTTCCTTTTTAGAAAAACATGGTAATGCTCTTACTCGCACTTGAAAAAAAATTATACAAGAATTTCAGTATGGCATACAGTTTGATTGATCAATATTCCTTTTGACTTCATATGCAAAGATGGAATTACTGTAATCAATAAAATAAAACTTAATATATGAATTTTGATGATATGTTTTATGTTACTTTTATAAAAGCTGTGTGTTCTCTTATCTTGCTTTGTGAACTTACTCACTCTTATTTTTTCCTTATTAATATTTGTCATAAAGAACTCTGTTCACAATAATTCAGAAATAAATATAATCACATCTTATGAAAATAAAATGGTATAGTTTCAGTGTACGATATAACACCATGTTTCTGAAACCCTTTTTATCTATGGCATTTCTTGTGAAAATTAAAAATAATAACAATAAATAACAGAATAATACGGAGATCAACTAATCACGTCAATGTTAAAGCTAAACTTACATTCATAATGTGAACATTTGAAAGCCTGGGAGGCTGATCCAGCTGCAGAGCTCGCAGCAGCTGTGACATCAAGAGCATGAAGGAGAGCAGAACTGAGACCAGAATCGTCTTCTTTCCTGGCTGTATTCTGCGAGGTCTGATTGTCGTGGGCAAGATAGAGTAGAAGTCGCCTGCATCGTGAATCATTGTTGTGTTGTGATAGTCTTCTATACTTTTGCAATGTATCCTGTGAAGAGTAGAAAAGGACGATTTCTTTTAAACTGTAGTGACATCATGTATATCTGAATGACATTTCAAGCTTTCCATACCTTGCAAATTATTCTATAAGAAAAGAAAGGAATTTATCTTGAATACTGTCATTTACACATA
>NW_020868953.1:190000-202500 GCF_003789085.1 Penaeus vannamei
AAAGAGAATTCTTTACTATATTTTTATATTTTTTCTTAAACAAAGTTGTGCATAAAAATCTGAAGTTAGGAAGAGTTACTGAGTTTAAAGCCATACCCCAGAGTAGAGTGTAAATCTTACCTTGAAATATACTAAGCATTGTTTTTTTGTGTTTTTAATTATTGTTATGTTTGAGATGATGACAATGATGATTTTGGTTATTTACACCTTTTGAGCTTTTATATTAACAATCTCTTCTGTGCACAACAAAGTAATTTTTTATAGCCATTAATCTAGTGTCACTTTAAAGCCACAAAGTCTGGGCTATGATAGGATATTGCCATATTAGTGAATATGATCAGTGAATCAGATGGATTCTTTTAGAGAGGCTCTGTTCAGTATTAAGGATGTATTACCTGTGATTTAGATAGATATTTATATTTAGACAATTCAGTTAGCCAACTGGATCTGATTTTTATTCTACATTTTTTTTCTTACACAATTATGTTGGTATCAGACATACTTGAAACCAAGGCTTATGGTATGTGTATCCCAAATTTATGTAGTTCAATACAAGAATGTGAATATACCACCATGACTGGAATTTAAAAGTAAACAGCATTAAAAAATAAAAAATATGAAATGCCTTCCCTGTTGCTTAAAGCATGTACAGAAACACCACATGGTTTTATTAAGTTGTTAGTCTATTTACAACATTTTTATATGCATAGTTGTGTAAAATTCTTAGTTTTATTTTGAAAAGTTGTCCTAACTCCATTCCGTCCATGAAAGCCAAAAAGTATTTGCTGCTAAATCCAGAATACTTGAATTATGAAAGACACGACTCAAGTAATTCTTGTTAGAAAGGAATTAAGGAGCACATCCATTTGTCTGCACAAAAAGAGAACAAAGTATTTGTATGGAGGAACTAGAATGAAAAAGCATAGATGTGAAGAAGACATTATTCTAAGAGGAGGCTTAATAGTTGACTGTCAAAAGCTGTATATAAATAGCAGTTGTCATGTTCAGAGAGATTATTTTTAATTTTAGTGTAACTGGCACAAATATCATGTATAGAGTTACTTGACTATTGATTAACCCCTAAAGACTGTTGGAGCTAAATCTGGCTTGCCATAATACTTACCATTTAGTATGCAGAGGCTAGATCTAGTTAAGGCCACAAAAAACTGGTGGGATATCAGAGAGGCTTGCTATTGATCCTCCTGAATTGTCTTGTTTTTATTTTCATGTCTCTGTTGGTGTTTGGTGAGATTGCTCTTTCCAGTAACTCCAGTACCCTCGTCTCCCCTTTCTCCTGCCTCCTCTTTTGCCATCATTTTCTATGTTTAGCTATATCTAATCTGAAATTTGTAGCTCTTCTACTCAGCAACTATTTGATACAATATCATGAGAGGAACTTTTCCATGTGTGTAATCGTCGCCCCAGACTCCAAAGGCCAAATAAACCCTTCCTTTCTGATCTCGGCCCTTCTCCCTTTTTCTTGCCTTAACACATCAACATCAGCACAAGCTCTGATGCTTAGCACCCATAAGATTTTCTGGTATAAAATCAATCTCTCCAAACTCCATAAACCAAATTTACTATTCAGGATTTCTGAAAATTTGGCCATCACTGCAGGCGGGAGGCAAGATTGGCTTAGGTATTGTGGTCATTAGGGGTTAAGCGGACAAGAGACATAACAAATTTCATAGTATTGTTATTTGTCAGGAATCTTCATATGCAGAAGAAGAAAGAGAATTGAAAATAACTTGTAAGTAGGTCACCTCGGGTCAGGCATTAGGCAGGTGCTAATTTTACAGTGCATGACCTTGGATTATACCATTTTTTTTTATGCCCTAATCATTTTGCATTTTTTCCTGACCAGTTTCTTGTTCTGGCTATAACTTCATTTGCTCTTTTAAGCTGTATTATGCACAGCCCTTCCATATACAAAGACAGCATATTACTTGTTGTTTAGATCTATTTATGTTTACTCCATTTGTAGTATGAATTTTTTCTTTCATATGTCGACCTATGTTATGGAAAGCTTTCTGTCTTTTAATTTTCTGTGAAAGACAGACTCTGTTGTAGATATCTGGTTTAATTCACTAAAGCACTCCTTAGCTGTCTTGTCAGCACAATTTCCATCTTATTTTATTGCAAATATATATATAATAAGTACTGACTGATTGATAGTTACAGTTGACATGACAGGCAAAAAGAATTGTCATGGACTGCAGTGCTATTTATGAAATGTAACCTATGAAAATCTTTACTGATATACTTCATTAAACTTTATTCTTATATTGTTACAGAAATGACAGTTTAAACGCCTAAACTGATCTGAAAATGGAATATTTTCAGAATGATACTCATTAGCATATAGGAAACTTTTCCTTACAGCAGAAAGATTCCTTTGGATCAAACAGTATATTCCGTCAAATAGGATTACTTATGCTTTCTTTTGTATATAAGGGCACAAAGCTTTAAACATAATTCACTGAATGGATTACCATCTTGATTTAGCTTTTTAAAATATCCTATATTAGGTATTTTAGATTTAATCTTTACTGCTGCTAAGATTACTCTCATTTACACTGTGTAGATAATTATGACAGTCTACCTGTGTTTTATGTTTAAGAGGCTAGTCTTCAGAAGGCTTTAAAAATAATATCTAAGCTAACTTCAGTCACCCTTTGTACTCCAGACTGCTTTAATTGGTGAAGTGATGTACTGTACTGTGATACTGTGCGAAGTTCCTATTGTTTGTGCTGTGGAGAAGCCATCAGGAGTGTGGGCAATTCTAGACCTGACCCTGAAGCGGCCCCATGGTTCATCAGCTGGAATACTGTTGCACAATGCGGATGAAGGAGTCCAGGTGGGGAGACTGAAATAATTTAGTACTGAGACATTATTCTGCTTATAGGCATGCTTTTCATATGAAGCTATCCTTATGAATATCTACACTTGATTAGGGAAAACCATTTGAGAAGCATTCTAAGTTTTGATTATTCTTATAACAGAGGAAAGGATATTAAGATATGGTTTGTCATTTCCAGATGGTTGAATCAGTCACCCAGTGTTCTCCTGCTCATGCTGCAGGACTCAAGAAGAATGACATCCTACTGGCTGTCAATGGAACTTATCTGCACTCTGGCCATCAGGCTGCAAAACTTTTCACCACAAACAACATTAATGGTGATAGCAATAGTATTCTCTTGAGGGTGAAGAGACTTATTCTTCCAGAATCTAAAAAGGTAAGCTAGATGGCCCTTGTTTGTCTTACCCAGATTACAGAGGTGTAGAATTATGACAGGATGTAAGGACTCTAATAGTATAATTCCAATTTGAAGTTTTTTTTCAATATTTCTAATTTTATCCAGAAACATTATTTTTTGTGTGTGTGCAAAAGAGATTTGTGAAAAGATTATTGAGTATTGGTAGGAACTAATACAAAAGATCCCCATGGATAAAGGAACATGAAAAGAATACTTCTAACACATGTCTCTGTGTCATAAAAAATGACTTAAGGAACTCTACTAATCTGCACTGGGCCAGTCTGGTAGGGTACAGCCCTTTTCCTCCCTGTAATGCAAACCATACCTCAGTGAGGTGGTGTAGATTGGAGAAGTCCTATGTCCAACAACGGATTCTAGAAAGCTGAAAGATAGGTAGAATACAAAACAGGAAAAGAGTTTTGGATAGTCCCTAAGTCATATTTCATTAACAATATATCAGGTAATCTGTATTTGATAATAGAAAAGGCTGGTGTGTACAATTATTGTAGATTCATAACTCAGACTTTGATTTTGTAACTGTTCATATTGCCAACCTGTGTGTTGCTACCTCAAACTTTGTGAATTTTCTAATGAAAGAGGGGTAACACATAACCATCTTCAGTGAGCAAGCTCGTTTTTTCCCTTACTGTATTGAGGGCAATCGCATCTTGGGAATACAAGTAGGTATTATGTAACTTTGATAGATACTAACATGATTCATTTAACTAATGCTCATGCCTGATGATCAATTATTTTCCCCTTGTTGATCTACAGCTCACCATCATTCATGAGTCTAATTTATCACACAAGGCAGCAAACATCCACAAATACTCCTATCCCTCTAGACCTATCTTCAAACTGCATGCAAAAAACAATTAGGAGGGAATGATTGAATACCAAATCTTCATATGTTTCCCAGTGATTGTCCAAGTTAGAGTTCACAGGTTCCCTCCTCAGAACAATCCGCCTCAGAAAAAGAGTTCATATGAAGTTGAAATTGAAGACTGCTACAACATTCTTCAAGATAAAGGGGTACTGCAGTATTTTAAGTGGACAGTTCAAGAGCCAAAAATGGCTTAAGTTTTTTGTCAGGGAGATGACTGAGATGGTGAGAGAAATCCAAAACTGACTTGTAGCAAGACCAGCATGAAGGATGACTTTAATTTGAGTATGTGCACAAGTTAATATCAGTTTATGTGTTTGGTCAGACCACAGGACCGAGGCAGCTGCACCCAACCTACCAAACAGCAAAAAGAAACCCAACATGTGAGAGTGTATTTAAAACAGATAGGAACAACAGTGGGGATGCATCACCAATTCCAGCCTGTATGCCATTAACAGTGGTTTATGTAATGGAAAGGCTCTTCTGATATTTCAATTTACACTCAATAGTGTATGGGGAAGAAGCTGCTTTGATACAAATTAAAGTCATTGCCTTCCCAAGAGAAACTTAAAATTTACACAAGATATTTAGTGAACCATGGGCACAAACTATTTGTTTTGCATATTGTTTACACAGAATTCCTTAAAAATATAAAATAGAATAAAAAAAATATCAGTGATCAAAAGGTTTTTAAATACTTTTTAACTGCGTAACTGATTTTATAATTTAGACCAACTTTTTCTGAGTAGTGGAAGTTCTACTTCCTAAGGACTTGATGGTTGAAAATGCACTATTTCACATAGGAAGTTTAACCCATTGCTGCTGGATGAATGTCCTGTCAGCCTGTTTTCTTTTGTGTATTTTGTTTACACATAAATAGCTCCACAAGTACTCAGCCACCAAGGAGCCAGTTCATAAACTTGCATGACCCTACCTGATTTCCCGTTTCCTTGCATTCTCAGGAAGAATTATTTTTTTCTAGTACTATGAATTTTGATTTTGTTGTAGGTAGTATTACTATTATGGTTGCTATAACATTATCAGTAATACTAATGAATAATAAACACAGTGGATATGGCATGTTTTTTTTTGCTGTCTCAGCATCTTTTGATTAAACAAAAATAAAACGCTTCTTCATTTAGTTTCAAATTCTTACTGATTTGTCTTGACACATCTCCAAGGATAACTCATTTACTTTATGAAGAGAGAAGAAAATACATATGCATATATATATATTGCTAGAATTTATATTATTTAGGCAATAATGAGAGCAGAATGAATGTATTTACTGTTGAACTATGTTATTCAGCCAGTAAGCATTTATGCGTGTGAAACAAAAAAAAATGTTCCTGTATTTTTTGTAGATATTCTAATTTCATGACAAAAACTGTATGAAGTAAAAACTTTTAAGAAAAATATTTCTTTAAAAGATCATATAATTAGAATATGACTTTATAGACTCTCAATAGCTCAAAAATAGTACCAAAACTATTTGCACAGTATATATAGTAACTGTATCATTAAGGATTGAATGTTAAATCATTACATTTTGATATACTGGGCTTTAAAGATATGTAAGTTGAGAGGTGCACATTAGAAGGCACCTAATGCCTTTCTACTATTTTCCAACTTTTTTATATGATTGATGCTTTTATCATTTTCTTTTGCAAGTATTACAAAATAAAAGAAGTACAATAACATGCAACAGCTCCATCATTATAGCCCATATGCTCTCAGATTTTACTGACTGTTTTGTTGTTGCTTCTTGCTGTTGCATTTTTTTGCTGCTGTTGCTTTAATGAAGGCCATTCCTCCAAATATGATGTCTGTCATATGAAAGTATATGAGCTGCTGAGATAGGTCTACTACTGGTTTCTACATAGTAGCAGGTGTGAGCATTAGCAGATTAATGAGAATATCAGTAATGCAAACAATATGACATGGTAAATGATGAAGTGAGGTGTCTTCTTACTTTTGAAAATAGAAATTAAATATGTTTTTGATACAGAATTCATCACATTTACATTTTCGACTATGAGCAATTCTCACAGGATTTAAATTTTTCTGTTGTTTTTTCAAGTATCCAATCTTTGAAATAATTTTATGTGACGTAACACGGAACTCATAGTTAGGCATCAAGGATATACCAGTATCCCAGTTACAAAGAAAAAGGAAATAGATTGTTGATTATATATCTTTTTCATTTATATCCACGCCATCACAATGTTTTAAAAGATATGCATGCTAGTTCTTGAGTGATCTTCATTATATGATAACTGACATACTTAATGAACTAAACATTGTTAATCATATTCAGTGTAGCTGACTAACACTTTGTAATTTGCTTTAATTACATAAAATAAAATGTCTGTGTTACTAACAACCTACTAACTCCTCCAGATGGTAGCTGAACAAAGAGCCGTTGGTTCAGATGGTGCTACAACAGTTGTCGGGGAGGATACCACAGGTAGACCTCAAGTAACCTCCTGTGGCCAGCCTGTTGTCTCACCTTGCACTGCAAGCAGTAGCTATAGTGGCGACAAGTCCTCTAGTGCCTGGGTAGAATCCTCAAGTAGTGGTACCTCTGGTTGTGGTGGAAGTGGTGATGGTACTGCTCGTGGTGGGGCGGGATTGTCACGTAGCTGTGGTGTAGGTAGTATTAGTCGTGGTGGTGGTGTTGGTAGAGCCGGAGGAGGTGGCAATGAGACCAGTAGTGCCTCCTCGGGAACCAGTGGTGGTTATTATGTGAACGTTGGTAGCTGTAGTCGTGGTGTTGGTGGGAGCTATAGGGGTGTGGACTACCCCAGTGCCTCCTCCTGTGTTGGCAGTGGTGGTGTGGGGATGTACGTGGGGAGTAGCAGTGGTGGTACAGAAGATGAGGGTGTGCTTGGGGGTTCACGTGCTGTTAGCCCCTCTCACTTGCTTGCTGGGTTAATGGGATCCCTCAACGGAAGCCGGCCTGCTAAGCACCGCTCTCTGCCAGGCTCACCTGTCCTGCAACGCACCAGTAGGAACCGTGTTAACTCAACACGTGATGGTAAACACGCACCCCCTCCCTGTTCTGCATACCTAAAGCAGTTTTTGTTATCCATTTTTCTTTTGGTATGTTGGCATAAGTTTTGTTTGTAAATGTTGTGACAGTGCTTTTTGGTCGTAGCCTATTTTCTGTTTGTATGGCTTTTAACCCTTTCTTCATTCAGGATAGTTAATGTCTTGTCATAGTTTTAAATACTGTAAGTTGCTTTTCTTTCTCTTTTTTTGTAGAATCATATATGCACATTTCTTGCTATATATATATTTATTGAATTTATTGACTGGTTGAGTCTGTTCCAGGTGAAATTAGTGGAAGTGGAAGATCTACACCAGACTCAAGCCACAACAGTAGTCCTGAGCTAAAGAGAAAGCTCTTAGACCTGCATACTCTCACAGTAGATTCAAAACCTACTGTGCCTGGTCAGGATAAGTCCCCTGTAGCAGCCTCAGTCAACAAGACTATTCCTCGTCCTGTGATCGGGGTTGGGCCAGATAAATCTCCAGGCCCAGGAGCCGGAAGCCAGAGTTTTGGCACATCTCAGTCAGGGGTTGAAAAGCCTCCCTCTAATCAGAGTAGTAAGGCTGGAACCCCAACATCACCAGACTCCCTAATGGGGCTTTCCAACCTGGAAAAACGTGGTGGAAGAAGATACATGGGGAAGAACAAGACTCATCTTAAAAGTATTCAAACACCATTTGTGGATGGAAGTAGAGTAAGTACGTTTATGTTCTGTATCAGTGTGATATAAATGCTGGCCCGTATTTTATTCTGCAACTCTAACTCTCAGGGAATGGATATGGAATGATAAAAAGTTACTAAGATAACAAAGTTATGCAAGTTGCTAATAGGTAAATAAGTAAATAATATTATTTCTGCATATATCTATAGTATTTAAAAAGTATGTATTTTTTGTCTGTACATGGAGGTATATATATATAAATAAATATATATATATTATATATATATATATATATATATATTATATATATATATATATATATATATATATATAATATATATATGTATGTATATATTTATATGTATATTTATCTATTTATTTATTTACATTATATATATGTGTGTGTGTGTGTGTGTGTGTGTGTGTGTGTGTGTGCATGTGTGTGTATGTGTCTGTGTGTTACCAGCTGTGTTGAAGAAGTTAGTCTTGTTCTTTATGTATAGGGGATTTAGATTTGGAATTGGATATCACCCTTTAGTTGAGAGGTACTGATAACTGTTTATGAATTTCAGGAGCCAATGTTTGACAGTGACTTTGAATTTTGGTTAGAGGAAGAAAACAAATATCTGAGCATAGCCATCTGGAGTAGAAACATTACTTCTGTAAAGCCAGATGAGGACTTTGGTTTCAAGGATAGTAAAGACAAATCTAAGACAAAGGAGAATGAAAAGGACAGAAGAAAACAAAAGGAGAGTGAGAAAGCCAAAGCCAGAGAAGAGGTTCTAGCAGGGCTCACAGAGGACACCCTGATGGGCTATGCAAACCTACCCCTGATCTCCCTCATACCAGAAACAACTCTCAACACCCAAGGCCATGTCACAAAGATCCTGACCTTGAACCCACCGCACCCAAAATGCCCGGAAATGATCTCCGACTCTCTGCTTACTCACAAAGGCTTTGACATGAAACTCTGTTATGGGGATGTCATGCTTTCATTAACTTACCAGCCACAAGACAGGTAGGGGGACTCTTCCTTATCTGAGAAATTATGCACTGATATTTCTGCTGTATTAGACTGCACAGATAATTATGTTCTGAACTAGTTGGATTGAAAGAGCTAGAAGTAGAGAATACTTTATTGCATTTTTCATTTACAAATCTATAATATGTATCATATAGATCAGTTGAATCTTGCTTGGTTAGTTTAAAAGCCTTTGATTTACAAGGACTCTAAGTTTTTATGTAAATGAAGATGTTTGTCATTAATCACGAGATGAGTCACTGAAAAATTGTATATGAACAGAGGAATGTATACTTAACATTTGTGCAACCTTTTAACAAAACAGTCTCTACTGCAGGTGTGAAACTCTTGGACGTGGTATAATTGACAAGAATTATGCTAGCAGTGCGGGATCAATTGAGGATGATGGAAGCTCAGAGATGGATCATTTGAGGACACATTCAGCCCACTTGGATTGGCTATAAATATTTACGATGATATTAATATACTTTACAGAAGAAAGTGATATATTGTCCTGATATTCATAGTTTTGATACATGTGGTGTTATATTCCTGTGATGTTGACTGCAGTGGAAGAGTGCCGGCTGCGCACCGTTGCGAATTCCCAAAGAAACTTGTTATATTTTCAGATCTGGTTGAAGGATGCCTACCAATGTGGTGAATGTGGAATCATTTGCCACAAAAAGTGTATGGTGCGATGCGAACAGGAGACCGTGTGTGCATCTGCTGGTCTGCGCTACCGTGATCCCTCCAGAAATGAACCCCAGGATGCTAGAGATGTTAAGGAGATGCCTGAGATTGTCACAACAGCTGCTGTGGGTTCAGCAGATAATGGAAGCCCAGGGAATACTCCACCTGTGTCTCCACATGTAAGGAATGCTTATAGTCATGTGTTGTTGCTTTATTTATGTGGAATATTTATATATATATATTATTACAGTTTATTTGAGAATTAGATGTTCTCTCTCACTCTTATATGTATAGCATGTTGGTGTCTTATAAATTATATGACATGGGTCTTATAACTTCTGTACTTAATCTATCTTCCAGAGAATGTACTTTCTAGCTGGATTTTTATACTAATACCTTTACTGTATTTTTCCATTATTTACTCTGAATGATATACTTGTGTTTTGTGTCAAAAGGAAATGAGTCCATCAAAATGTAAAGTACAAATTTGCTTTATTTTCAGTTTTTTGTTTTTTAAGTTTCTATAGATAGTATTTAATCATTAATCAAAGATTTAAGACAAAAACATGAAGATATATTCTTATATCTTTTTTCACTTTTTTTTTTTTTTGGTGTGGAAGGGATCTTGCCATGATCAACAGATGTTTAAAACTTGTGTGATTTTAACTCTCCTGTTCCTACTTCACGTCATGTTGCACACTTTCCCCAAACTGCCTCGCACCAGAAGCGCGTCCTTGGCTCGCGACTGACCCACAGGCTGCACACCCTTTTGATTCACCGACACGAGAACACAACTCGATCCCAGGAGCTTGACGTTCCTAAAGTCTGGGATGCACAGGTTCTGCTCTTTAACATTGGACGTTGATTCTATGCAGTGCAAATTCCCTTCTTTTTTCCTGTTTTTCCCCTAAAGATTTGAAATCTTTACATTGTAGGTATATGCTGAGACCTTAGAGATAGACATTGCAATATCTTGCTTATGGAAAATTTGCAAAAACACTAGATTGTTTCTTGCAAATGTAGGAGCATCAGAATTACATAGAACATAATCCCAGTTCCTTTCCTGGGTTGGCAACAATGTGCATCTTACTTTATTCAGTGTTAAATGTCTTGTGTGTGTTTGAGTTTGTGATTCTGAGAAAATGTGTTGGTGCTTGACCTCCTTTACCACTTTATGGCCTATTATTGTACCGCATTTAGGTGCTGCATAGGTTCTATAACATAGACGATACAATAATCATAGTGTGAATAATTCTTATGTTTATCAAATCTTTTTATCTGCTAGTCTCATGATTTTCCTAGCAGCTCATGAAGCAGCTCAGAAAATCAAGTGAATGCAGTAAGTACCCATATTGCAGACAGATGTACACGCACACATACACACGTATCAACTTGCACACAGACCTGGACACATTGGCATACAAACATTCGTGAATATTCACATAAACACTAGTATAAGCAGCACGTACAAAAAGAACAGGTGTATACAAAAATACACACAAACATACAGACACACACGCACATGCGCACACATACACACCTGCACATACACTCATACGCACGCACACACACACACACACACACACACACACACACACACACACACACACACACACACACACACACACACACACACACACACACACACACACACACACACACACACACACACACACACACACACACACACACACACACACACACACACACACACACACAGAGTCAGTAGGCTTTAGTGGTATAAAAAAAAGAGCCATTTATAGAAAATGTCAACCATTACACCATCAGTCATTAGATATGATCTCTTTCTAAACATAACAGGGTTCTAGATCAACAGTAAGTTTACAGTAAAGATATAAAATGTGTCAGTCGATGAAGATTATAGATGTGTGTGAGTGCGAGAGAGAGAGAGAGAGATGATTAATGAAATTTGTATGAAAATGCAAACATGATACGCATATATTTTTTTACATGCATGGGCAGAAAAGTACAATTGACAGGTATCTCCAGCTGCAGTAGAATCCCAATCAGTGACTGGGTAAAGTCCAAAATGATCATGTGATATATCAGTAGTATAGATATAAGTGACAGCTATAAAATTGAACTAGAAGTTATAAAGTATAGTTGAAAGTTGTAAGGAAAAGATTCTTACTATCATTGCATAGGAGCATGTGTCTTTTGGCCTCTGAGGACTTCTGAGCATTGACTGCATACAAGCTTTAACCTCAAGAGCGTGATTATGTTCCCCATAATCTTCAGGACACTATAACCAAAATGCTGAATTATAGTTTAGTATTATGGTTTTATGGGTACATATCACAAACTGTTGCACACCCAGCGCTTCAAAGGATAAGCTTCTCCTTGCTGGTTTTCAGTGACCAACAACAAAAGTGGGTCCCTAGAAGCTATGCAAGACTACTGTGATGCCTAACTTTCTCACCATCTCTGTCTAGACTGCAGTAAGCTGTAAACATCTACTTTGATGCCTATATATATTTTTTTTATCTTCTAGCTATTTATTTTCTCATACTAGAATATCACTGATTATAAGAAAAAAAAATAAAAGGAAAACTACTATGTATGAAGCCTGTAGTAGGGAACTTTAACCCAGTAATGCTGGATAACAAATGTGGCAAGTGGACATGATTGTGGGTTTATTGGTGTGCAGTTTCTCTTGTTTGCACCCAGCTCATTTGCTAGTCTGTGGGCAACATTAGGCACCTAAAAGCTTGTATTTTGATACAATTTTTAATGATAGAAAATTTTTGAAGATTTGCCTTCATTTTAGGTGCTACTGCCCAAAAGTTTTACCATAGAAATGATGCCATTACTATCGGAGAAAAGCAGGCTCCATCCAATGAGCCAACAGTGCAGGAATGGTCATGTTTGTTGCCACCTGCTACTTTGTCCTCAACAGCCATGGCATGTATGTACAT
>NW_020868953.1:210000-212500 GCF_003789085.1 Penaeus vannamei
GCAGTTGCAAGATGCTGTAGACCGTGAAGGGGAAGTACGTGTTGACTTGGCAAGACAGGAACGGGAAGCTGGAGATGCTGGAGATGCTCTCACAAGAGCAAGTGTAGCACTACAAATTTCTCAGTGTGATGCTCGAACTCAGGCTTTAGCCCTTCTCACACTCCATTACTGTACTGCACTTCAGTACTGTACTGATGATGTTCAGGTATTAAGCTTTGTTCTATTGTATATCAGGATAGAATTCTGTTTGTTTCATAATATAAAGATTTATTTAATATAAAATTTTGTGTATTCTGATTATCTAAAACAAAAGATGTATTGCAATAAGAATAGATATGACTTTTATTGATACTGTACTTCAGTTTGATAGTTTATATTGATTTAATTATTGATTTCTATGTGTTTGTTTTCATTTTTTCCCCTCAGCATCGTCATGGGTTCATCCTGAATTAAATCATTGCCTCATCTTTATATAAGCTTTTTTGTTTACTTCCCAATATTTGAGATTTTTTTTCTCTCTCTTTTTTGTTTTGTTTATTTGTTTTCTTTTCACAGGTTAAAAGGGCTTCTCGCTGGCATAAGGCACAATATGTGTTCTTTGCCAAAAGATGTAGCATTTATGCAAGAATAATTTGGCTTCTGTAAATCCTCCAGTACATTTAATTTACATCATCTATTCATGTGATATATCCCTTTGAGGTATTATGTGACTTTGCTGGTATTTGTTTGTGCTTTGTGTGTGTCCATCTTTTGGCTTAAGATATAAAGGATAACTATTATATGCACAACTCTTCACAATCCAATAGGATTTTTTCTAAGTAATAAGCTATATAATAGTTTCCAAAATGATGTGCAGGAAAGGAAGGAGTTTAAGAAATCGAAAGTTATTCTTTCATTCTCTTACCACTATTTTGTTCAGTTCATATCATTAGTTATTTCTCCTCTTTGTTTGTCTCCTTTCAAAACCTGAAAAAAGAGTATTGATAACATGTATATGATATGCTAATCAAGAAGAAATCATTATGCATGCGCATTGAGTAAGCCTTGCAGGAGTGGTCTCATTTCTAGTTGTTGTCCATGTTATCCTTTTTGTGTTGTTTGCTGCTGCCATAGCTCAACTGGGATAGGAGAGGTTGTGTTGTAATGTACTAAAAGTTTGCAGTGTAATTAGATATCTTTATCTTTTCATTGACAACCTAATAGACAATACTGGTTTAATGCCGGTGTCAGTAATGATATCCTGAGGGTAATTTGTTGTTGCATAAATTTAATAATGTTAACCCTTGCTTTATAGTAGAGCATGATAAGGCTTACAGTGGCATATGATGTTACTATCAATATGCCTTTTGCAGTTCCCTGATGTTTCAGGGTTAGGCAAATGCTTGTTGAACTTTATATATTTGCTTATCAGGGTTCAATGAAAAATGAAAACTAAAACATATACAAAATAATTTATATAATTCAGAAGTCCAATAACTGTATAAAAGCATTGGTAGATCCTGTTACGAAGAGTACATGCTTCACTTTTCCTCTGTGAATCATTGGCAGCATTGACCTCCATAATGGGTAGTTACCCAGCAATGCAGGTTGTAATTACTCTCTTGCTTCACAGATATACCAAATATTTTTCATAAGATCATATTTAATATTATTGTGGAATTCGGACTTTGATATGATTTTTTTTCTATTTTGATTCTTGCACACTTACAAAAATTTAGGAAGAAAGATTGAATGAAACATAAAGAAAACTGACTCATAACAGTTTTGAATATCACTTCCACTTCCAACATATTGTTGGCCTGGACAAGGATGGTTTTTGTTGTTGTTGTTGTATTTTCTTTCTTTCTTTCGTTTTTTCTTCTTTTTTTTTAAAGGGGGTTGAGGGGAATCTCTATGTACAGTTTTGCATAGTTGTTAACCCTTTACCGGGCACATATTTTAAATACCTCATATATACATACATGTATTTAAGTGATCATATATGGTCACTTGCCCGATAAAGGGATAATTTGATATACCTGACATGAAACTTTAACTCTATCAACATTCTCTCTTTTCAACAGGAAGGTGAAGGGGAAGATCAAATTCAGGATGCAAATGACGAGGAGAAGAAGACAAAGGGGAAGGAGAAACAGGCCGAAGGGTGACACAATAAATACTGCAGACCGATTTATCTCATTAAGAAGAAATTATCTCCATAGATGTAAGGTCACTGGTGATAGTAAGGGAAAAAAATGTATTTGTAGTCCATGTTCTTACAAGGAAGTCATCGGTATTACAGTCTACAGAAGAAATATTATTATGATTTAAAAGAATAAGTGCATCTTATTCTTGTTCAGAAATATTTTGCACGGGTTAATAGGATTATGACTGATATAGGAAAGGAGTACAGATTATTACAAGGTATGTACTGTGATATTTTTTATGCACTATGGAAAGAAGAAAGAAAAAATCTGTCATGATTTCATTGCTTTTTATCTTCATATAATGGTCATTATTC
>NW_020868953.1:222500-232500 GCF_003789085.1 Penaeus vannamei
TGAAATTATTGGTAAAGGATTTCGATATGCATGACATTTTAAACATTATGTTACTGTGCTAAATATGAATATCATGTGAATTTCATTTGTCTTGTAGTCTTAAGAAGTACATCATTTGTGGTTCTAAAATGTTTCTCTCATTAAGTGATATGTGTTAAGCATTTCAGTTATTTCAATATAGATTTAATAATTTTATATATTCTTAATGAGATTTTTCACATTATTTCATCTGCTAAATTTGTGTAAATTGCAATGTTGATGTTAAGTATTTTGCATGTAAAATGCAGGTGTTAGTCAAAGTTATGTTAACATAATTTTACCAAAGTTATTAATTTTGATATATTACTTTTAATGAAAACAGACCAGCAAACAAGGAACAATTAACTGTTGCTATATTTCATGAATTTCACCCTTGTATGTAGATACAAATGGTTTCATGTTTTAAAATGTGTAAACAAAGAATTTTACTCAAGCAACACTGCCTCTGTTTATATTAGCTAAATAGTATTTTTTGTCTTTTCTAATGCATAGCTTTTTAATATATTACAATTTCCCCATATGTAAACACCTTATATGTTGAACTAGTCGAGGCTTAATTTCAGACTTTCGCTAAATGAACTTATTCCATCCAATTTCAACTGTACTGGACATAATGCAATTCAATATGCCTAATTTAACAAAAGGGTGTATGGATAGCTGTCACCAAAAATTAATTCTAGACTTACTGTTTTGCCTCTGTTATTCCATGAGTCATAGTGAATGATACTGTGCAATTATTTTCTCTGTATAAATGCAGTTTCAGAATTTTAACTTGTGTGAATTTTATAACTAAAGTTTGCATGCATTATTGGTGAAGTTACAAAGCTAATACTTGATTTACTTGTTGTATTCTCAGCTATTGTTAAAATTTACCTTGAGACCAAGGTGTGTGATTTACATGAGAGAGTTAGTATATCAGTGCATATGTGTGTGAATGTGAGGAAGGCTGTGTGTAGAATTCTAAGAACATTACATGACTGTTTGGAGGAGCATCCATAGTTTAGAATATCCAGTTCATAGCAGGTAATCTTGACCTTGACAACTCTTTAACAATCTACATGTTACTTTGCAAGTCACTCTTTACAGCTATATCTTGATGTTAATGCTTCATGCAGATACTGCACTTATCTTTCTGGGGAACTATGTTGAAGTTTTTTGTTGTCCCAATTAAGGGATACAAAGGAACTTACTTTTACATTCTATACCAACTAAAGATTGTGAAATAACAGGAAATAAAGATATGAGTAACACTTGTGTTTTATTACGTACCTTACTTTTGTTTTGTTCAGCCACACTTACCATTAACTTCTCTGCTTTAATAACCAGCTACATCCATTGAACTGCAAGTGGTGATGATAAGTTATTATTCGAAAAGTAAGACCTATGAGATTAATTTCACTAGGAGTTATGGTATCTTTTGGTTCCCCTTTCCTCTTCCATTAACAGTCTCAGTCCAATTTCAAAAAAGTTATTTTCTCAACAGTCCCACTACTTAGGAAACTATATCTGAGTTACCTTAATTGCAAAAGAGTAGATAGTAAGCCAGGTGAATAACATTTAATAAATTGGATAGTGAGTAAGCGAAGTGAATAATATAAGAATATATAACATTCTTTGGTATAATTACAAAGACAGTTTACACTTCAATATTTTGCCTGAGTAGCGGTCTCAAATCAAGAATTTGCGGCCAAAAGATTGGTATCATATAGGTAAAAATACTACCTGAAGATACCTTACCTTATGTTGATGTTAAATATTACTTAACAACTTATAAAACTCTACTTTTATATAAATTTACTTTATTTTAGAGGGAACTAATGTTTCAAAGTAAATAGTTTTGTTTGACCGTTACTTTTACTTATATATTTAGTGGGCCTCTCAAAATCCAGGATCTTTAGAGCTGCCTGTTACTGTTCTCTCTTCCTTTAGCCTCCACACAGCTCCTTGTGAGAACTCCACCAATGCAGCAACAAGATTCATTTCCCCTTCCTTGTTGTTTGAATGTCACTAGTTTTACCCAGGAATGCCTAACCACATGCAATTTCTTACAAGTAAGATACATAAGTTATTAGCAGGTCATGCATTTCCAGTCTCACAAAGATTGGTGGTCATGTCATGAGCTACATTGCTCCCACTGGGTGACAAGAAGGTAACTGTCAGTGCTGTTCCTGGAATAGGGTGTGAGAATGACCAAATGTTTCCTAAATACTGATTTGACTCTCAGTACCAAATTTACATTTAATTACACATTTGTCATTCATAACATCTCTATAGTGAGGTTGATTGATGCTACTTACGACTATGCCCCATGACTACCAGCACACCATTCTGGTCCCTGTTTACCAGCAGGAATGCCACCTTTATTGGTCTGTTTAGCTAGACTAGCATCAAGTTATCACTTACTCATCACTCTCACAGGCCATGTGAATGCTTTCCAAAGAGGCATTGGCTGCTAATAACCTCAATACTCCTGTGGCTGTTAGACATTTATTATGACCTTTTATGTCTAGCACGTTTATTTTCTTGTTATCATTACTTGTCAGACATATAGATACTAACACTCCAGTTAGTGGAAAAACATAAAGTGCCTATCTCAGAGACTAATCCTTGGGCTGGTGCTAGTCAAAACGTCAATTCTGGATAGGACTAGACAGGCCTTTTCAAACTCATTACTCCCATGACTAACTCGGTTTCTTTCAAGAGAAATGGTCACAAGTAGCTCAGCTAGAAATAGACACTGTCAAAGGGTTTGGAATCCTAAGCCAACGGTTTAATTTAGGTTTCTCCCAAAACCTGAGAATTTGGACAATGCTTATTAGCTGATACAAGCTTTGTAGGTGCAGAGGTAAATTCATTGGCAATTAAGTTTGACAAACATAATGGCATAAGCACTCCCAAAGGAACAGGCCAAGCTTAATTCTTATTGGAAACAAAACTGATGAAAGTAAAATTGGCATATTGGTTCTGACTCCTGCAAACAAGAAAGTCCAGATCCTTCTTGACCTTCCTTTCACATGTATAAGAATGTGATCTTGTCACATCCCAAGGTCTTGCTTGCAGACAGCAAAGACCTGTAAATTTGCCATGACTTGGAAAATCAAGGGCTTTACCACACCCTCATGAATGTAACGAAGCTACTTCAGTGCTTTATATTCCAAAGGTATGGATACCATCAAGTGAGCCTCTTTAGTTAAGAAGACAG
Source organism: Penaeus vannamei (assembly GCF_003789085.1). NCBI lineage: Eukaryota > Metazoa > Arthropoda > Malacostraca > Decapoda > Penaeidae > Penaeus > Penaeus vannamei. Next base: position 225,742 of record NW_020868953.1, read on the forward strand.
ATCTAGGGCATTAGGTCTTCCAAAAATGCCAAACTGTTCCATCTCTTCGAGGCACTTATGAACAAAACATCTCTATCAAAGAGGAATTTTCAGCCCCTAGGAATGTTTGAGTGCAAAAGCTGCTTCTCATTTATGTGAAGAATTGATGTTCCTGCTGACTACTTTAGCCACAGTACTAGGAACAGCCTTGAGGGATGTAAGTGAAGAAGAGGAGAAGGTTGCTTTGATTACTTTATTCCACTCTGTCCTGCCTCTAAACAACCATCACACAATTGAGGAATGTAGGTCATGCCTTGAGATTACTTTCTTATAAAAATCAGAGCCAACACATGTCAGAGATAGGATCTTGCAGTTACGTTCTGCTACTGCCACCAGTACAGGGTCACCAGCACCCTCTTGACCGTTTATGTGGCACCTGCACCACAGTATAATCTTTGATGGAAAGTAGGTAAGACGAAGTGTAAGGCCCTTTAAAAAGTATTGGTTCAGTGGTTCAGAGATCAAAATCAGACTGATAAATGCCGTAAAACAGACCCAAATTCTGCCCATGATCAAGGAGTTCCACGGACTCATGATAGTTTCTGGCAATTCGGATATGCCCAAGTCCCTTTAAAAAGTATTGGTTCAGTGGTTCAGAGATCAAAATCAGACTGATAAATGCCGTAAAACAGACCCAAATTCTGCCCATGATCAAGGAGTTCCACGGACTCATGATAGTTTCTTAGAGTACTGGAATTTTATAGGTTACTCCCTGTCTCTCTCTTCTTGGTCATAATCATTAATATCTTGGCCATCTGCCTATTCGTCATCAAGGTACTCCCTGCTTACTTCTTCAAGGGCCAGGCTCATGATCCTTCGAGGATCAATGTAACATAATCACATATCCTTTTTCTGTTTACTTGTTAGGTAAAAGCAAACGACTCACGTATATCCTTTTACCGCAATGATAATGTTGGGCTGATATATTTATTTTCGTAATGGTTGCATTTTTCTTGGAGATACACCTGTAGGAGTTTCAACCAAGGATCCGAACGCCGTTCGTTGGTGGCGACGTAGATTCGCGTCCGAGCAGTCGTCCGGTGGCCATCACTTGAAGTTAATGATTTTACTCTCTGGCCAGACTTTTCAGTGAACTGCTTCACGCATGCTTGCATTTGTTATCTTCAGCAACGAAGGCGTGGTATTTCTGCAGGCAACTTATCAGACAAAGGATGGAAGAGCTGACCACTTGCATTCACTTACTAGATTGCCTATGCCTCCCGCAGTATGCCGTAGGTAGTTCTCAACCAGGCTTTTCTCCCTGACCCCAGCGCCGGTGGCATGGTCAGTGGCTGAGAATCAACAGCCATTGCTCCCACCATCAGAAGCGACCGTTGGCATTTCGCCAGCAGCATAGAGGACTACGGCAACAATTGTGGGAAGATGATGCCGTTGCCCGCCTCCTACGTTAGATTGTGTAGCGGCGTAGTATAGCAGCTGTCGATCTCTTGTGAACAGGAATTCCGGCTACTTTCAACCACAGCAGCAATCAACAAGGTAAGAAGTATAGTGATCGAGTCGTGATGTACTGGTCGGTTTTTTATTTTATTTTTATTTTATTTATTTATTTATTTATTTTTTATTATTATTATTATTTTTTTTTTTACTTTAGCTGGGGTGAGTATTTTGAGCAGTTGCACCAGTTTGACCCACCAACAGTTAACTTGGATGCGGGTAGTGCCGAGATTCCGTTGCTGGACCCACCCATCTGTGAGGATCCTCCCTCCCTAACTGAAGCTGAAGCGATCTCCAAGCTGAGGAGTGGTAAAGCAGCAGGTATGTGCAGCATCCCAGCTGAACTGTTAAAGGCTGGAGGTGAACCCATGGCGTGGGGGTTGCATGCTGTCCTGGCTGCCACCTGTTAAGGGGTGTGGTCATCCCTCTCAGGAAGGGGAAGGGGGGGCCGATGGGACTGCAGCAACCACCGAGGCATCACACTGCTCAGTATACCAGGCAAGGTTCTTGCCCACATCCTTCTGAGACGTATCTGAGACCACCTACTGAGGCATTAGAGGCCGAAGCAATCTGGATTCGTTCCTGGTAAGTCCACAATAGACCGTATCTTTGCGCTTCGAGTCATTGTAGATCCCCGTCGTGAGAAGGCGTTCGAGATGGTGCATCGGGAATCACTGGGATATCCTGAGACTGAGATGAATTCCAACAAGGATCATTGGACTAAATAGCAAGTCTGTATACTGGTACTGAAAGTGCTGTAAAGTGTGGGAGGACCTGTCGAGCTTCTTTCCTGTTCGTTCAGGAGTGAGGCAAGGCTGTGTTCTTGCACCATCACTTTTCAACACTTACATGGACTGTGTATTGGGCAGAACTACTGTACAAAGTCATTGTGGAGCAACTCTGGACAGTATCAAGGTTACCGACCTTGACTTTGCTGATGATGTTGCTATTCTATCTGAGTCCTTGGAAACCTTAGTAGTGGCTAAGGATGCATATAGTAATGAAGCAAAGCTCTTGGGTTTAGAGGTCTCTTGGACCAAGACCAATATCCAGGACTTTGGGGACTTGCTAGAACCTGCTCGGTCGGTTCATGCTCGCGGCGAAGGCATTGAAGTCACAGATAGCTGTATATACCTTAGTAGTGTAATTCATAACTATGGGCTGTCAGACCAGGAAGTCAGCAGACTAATTGGCCTGACAGTAGTGGTCATGAACTCTCTCGACAAGAGTTTTTGGAGATGCTGGTACCTGTGCAGAAGGACCAAGCTACGTGTTTTCAAGGCTCTGGTAATGCCAGTTTTGCTGTACAGTAGTGAAACGTGGACATTATCCTGTGCCTTGGAGTCTCGTCTTGATGCCCTTTGTAATAGGTCCTTGCGTTGGATCATGGGGTACTGTTGGCGGGACCACGTATCCAACCAACGGTTGCACCATGAGACTGGCACATAACCTGTTACCTACACAATCTGTGATCACCAACTCAACCTATGTGGCCACCCTGCTCACTTTCCTCAGGATGATCCTGCCCACTAGCTTGCCTCTGTTCGAGACAGCCTTGGGTAGAGGAGGCCTGCGGGTACACAATTGTTGCATTTCCACATATATCATTGCATATCACCCAGTGATATGATACAGTGTAACACGGTATTGTACCCACTTGTTGCGTATCCACGTGTTGTATCGTCGTTCCATGGTGCAAAAGTGTCATTCCTGTCTTCCTGACCATAACCATGAGTGTAAATGTGCAGTTGGCTGTGACTGTGAACATCAAGTCAGTAAAAGGGGGGGGGGAAATCACAGCGTTGGTGGGTGTCTAAACTTTATGCAAGTAGGGAGATGTACAATGGAACAACTATATTGTTGTGAGTTGTGTATTCCTTTGATGTGGCGCCAAAATACCGACAAATGGCAGATCAAGCCCATTGTATATGTTGGTGGGTGTCTAAACTTTATGCAAGTAGGGAGATGTACAATGGAACAACTATATTGTTGTGAGTTGTGTATTCCTTTGATGTGACGCCAAAATATCATATGTTGACACACAATCCCTTGATGTGACGCCAAAATACCGACAAATGGCAGATCAAGCCCATTGTATATGGTGCAACACTATTCTGTCCTCAGTGCTACGCAACGATGATACTATACTTCCTATGCAACATAAGAATTCATGCTTAGACAGATCAATCAAACCTGTCATGAGGAGCTCAAGATGGACCGAGTCCCAACCTGGCAGCTTGCCATGAGGGGCCCTTGTAGGTGGAAATAAAGGGTGGCTGTGGCTATGCGCCCCCGTCGGCGTTAGTTCTATGATGATGATGATACCCTCAAGCTCCATGTGACAGTGAATGGGCATATGTATCGAAATGTCAGGCTTTGGCACGCGAGTGTATATTGTAGTGCCCCAAATGTTGGTGCTCTCAAGATGGGTACATGCTGATCAAGAAAATGGTAATGGATCTTAATTGGCATGAAAGCGGAAGTGCTAAGGTTCTCCCAGCCTTGTATCAGTGGATGACATAATGCATGTTAAATAATGGAATAATCTTCAAAAGTGACAGGCGTGATAAAGTGCCATGGGTCACATAGCGAGTGAGTCGGCCATGCATGACCCGTTTGGTAAGTCCCCATCCCCTTCCCTGGATCCTACCCAAGTGGTAGCTTCAGATGCATCATGTCAACCTAACAACCAGCAATATCCATGCACCTTCAGCCTCCTCTGATGCCCCTGAATACCAGACCAGCAAGGATATTGTCAGGAGCATTATGGAGTTCACAATTCGTACCCATCCAACTTATCTGATGTTCATGCCTGTTTTGGTTTGGTCAAGTGGCACCGTTCTTGACAGTGGATCCCATCCTGGAACCCTTCAGAGAGCTCCTTAAGAAGCCAACGGTGAAGTTCGTATATTGGGATGAACAGTTTCAAGCTTTATTTTTGTCGGTGGCTGAAGTGCTATGCTATTATGATGTCTCACGCTCCACGGTTGCATTCACTGACTACAGCCACCAAGAGATTGTATTTATATAATGTATGTAGCAGTACTGTCTGTGCATATCTCAGAAGTCCCTGCCTTGCTGCACAGACGGGTGGAAAATGGTACTAGGCACCTCACAGCTGTAGAAAAGAGTTACAGCACACTTGAAGGCAAAGCCTTAGCCATTGCTTGATACCTAAAATGGGCACACCTCTTCTTACAGGAACCTCATGTTTGTCACTGACCACAAAGCTCTTACCAAAATCTTTGGTGACAATGAGCTAAAGGATATCAAAATCCTTCCGATTTTGAACGTAAAAGAAAGCTCATATACTTCTTCCATATCAAGTACCTAAAGGCAAGACGAACCATGTAGCCGATGCACCGTCTCAGTACCCAGTCCTGAAAGCTGCATCAGAAGATATTGAAGATGAAGGATGAGTAGTGGACCTCCAGCAGCACGAAGGGGAAGCAGCCAAAGATGAGGAATACCGGCTGCTACATGTGTATCGAGTGGTGGGTGGACTATCAGCAAGGTTATAAAGCTGCTTGCTTTAGGACCATAGTTCAGGATGCGGCGTCATCTGCTATGTCAGGGAGATCTCGTCCTGTACACTCGTGACAGGCACCTACATTTGGTCATCCCAATGGCCCTTCTAGTGCACTTATCACCTTGTAGGACATCAGGAAAGAGACTATGCGCCACAGGGTACATTGGTCAGTCTACTGGCCTGGCATTAATGCTGAAGTGGAGCAAAAGCAGCATCAGTGCTAAGTATGCGAAGCATATGCCTCTCCAACCCAGCAAAGAACTTGCCTACACCTTCCTCCTAATACCCATGTCAGCAGATTACAAGTGACTTATTGTAAATCAGTAGCCGGAATTACATTGCCTACCCCGATAGACTGGCGGGTTGGTTGGAAGTGGAACATTAAAAGAGGGACACCACAAGTGTACTTCTCACTACTTTTCGGGTGGTCCAAGTGCTTTGGAATCCCAGAGGATCTTATCATGTGATGGGGGAACAAACCTCACCAGCCAAGAATCAAAAAGTTTCTTCGATGAATGGTGTCTATGGCTGCGAGTTTCTTCAGCCCACTATCGCCAGTCTGACGGACGTGCAGAAGCGGCTGTCAAATCTGCCAAGACATAATTACAGGACAACACTACAATGAGCAGATCCCTGGACACTGATGCCGCCACCAGTATCTCAACACCCCTCTACAGAACTCCGATGCCTCACTAGCCCAGTTGTTGACCAATGTAACAGGGCAGAATATATTCGGGGTTATTTTAAGCTAAGCCAGCTTATACCTCCGAAATATTAAACGGGTTATGCTAGAATATACCCCCCTAGGCCATAATGTACCCCTTCCCTTTTGCATGTAACAAGTCTATACTCTGTAAAGATAATGAAAACTGCAGAGATTCCTTGTGCACTGAATTATGGGCCATCAAATTACACTCAAACTTGAAATAGTTACTATTATTATCATTATAACTTTAGTATTAAACTGGACACGGGAATCAGGATTGTTCCCTTGCCAGTCTCGGCTAGTCTAACCCAGACCTATGGTATGCTGGACAATGAAAAATAAATTTTGGAACCCACTAGACACAATGTCGTGGTTGCAGAACCACCTCCTGCTCTACAGTCTCCCATTTTGGTTACATTAAAATGATTATCCTCTTTGTATATACATGTGTGTATGTATAAGAATATATGTGTATGTATGCGTATGCTGGGGGGGAGAGTGGATTCGTATGTAGGTGCATTATGTATATGCGTGTGTGTGTGTGTGTGTGTGTGTGTGTGTGGTGTGTGTGGTGTGTGTGTGTGTGTCAGTGTGTGTGCACGCGCGCGTGTGTGTATGTATGGATGTATGTATGAGAATATATGTATGAATGCGTGTGTGTGTGGGAGGGGGGGTGCGTATGTTTGTGTGGGTGTGTGTGTGTGTGAGGTGTGAGTGTTTGTGTATGTTTAAATTCCACATTTCATATATACATATTAAATGTATATATACATACATGTTGCATATCACACACACACACACACAACACACACAACACACACACACACACACACACACACACACACACACACACACACACAACACACATGTGTGTGTGTGTGTGTATTATGTGTGTGAAATATTATAATCATTGTAGAATGTGCTTACGTTTTATTCTAAAACTGCAATGCAATATGAGAATCAAATGTGATTATTTATCAGAGCTAAACTAATTAGGATTATAGGTTTACTTTCATATGTTTGCGTGCAA
>NW_020868954.1:15000-20000 GCF_003789085.1 Penaeus vannamei
CCACAAGACATTAGATACGTCTTCAACCTGAATTCTTTCAAAATTAAATGAAGGAGGATCTTTTGAACTGTCAACGATATAAGCCATTTATATGTAAAGCCAAGCAATGTATCTCAGATTCTAGAGGTGTGAGCATCTTATTATATAACTCTCCTATGCATGTACCTGGTATTGTTTTCCTTATCTATAATAATGTACTTGTAAGCATCTACCTAAATAAGAAGAATCATTGAAGCCAGTGAAACAATGTTTTGAATGTGAATTATCTATGTATAAACGTATTTATGTATGTATATGTTTGACAATATTTTTTCCACAGCTCCGGAACTCAATGAATTTAGCAAAGATTACGATGAAATAAAAATAACGTGATTAATAACATATGGAACAACGTACATTCCATGGCAAAGATTATGCTAGTAAACGATCAACTTAAGAACACATGATGAATATGGTGTGAAATAATACTGTAAACATTTATAAACAAATTAATGATCATGATATAACGATAATAAGAATAGATATTAGTAAATATGAAACAATGATACTATACCGATGGTAATAATGGAAGATGATTATAATGATGGTGATAATAAGAATCATGATGATGATGATTGTGATCACGATAAAAACGTTGATAATGCCATTAAAGTTGATAGCATCAATGATGAGAATGACTATGATGATGAATGATTTCGATGATGATAATGATGATCACGATACTAATAACAATAATCGGAGATCAAGTAAAACTGAAGTGTCCCTTTAAAGGCCATTAAAAGTTCAGAACAAATTCACACATAACAATGATTAACCTACTTTATATCTGCACTCTTCGCAATTAGCTACTGTGCATTATTCATGAGACCAATTGACAGATGTACAAGGGGTCTTTTTCACATTGTAATTAACGAGTATTTTAAAGAAAGGGAAAAAGATGGAGCGCTGCAGGACACTTTCGAGTCAGTTTTCTTCATTGCAGAATAATTTACAGGTCAGTTTTCTAATATTCCTTAATTGACACTTAATTGGTTGCATTGCCTTTGTGTTAAGACGATCAGTACAGACATCATTAGGAACATATATATTACCATGGAATGATAAAAAGATAATGATCATGAATAAAGTGAGGAATAAAGCATTAAAAATGGCAAAATACCGTACTAAACTATAATAAATGATCATAAGCTACCATAAATTATCGTAAAGTATTACAGAATATCATAAATCTTAATGAATTATCATAAAATATAACAAATTATCATAAACTATTTTAAGATTGTGCTTAATTTGAAATTTTAAGATACACGTTGTGCTTCATTTGAAATTATCACGAAATATCCTAGATAATCACGAATCATCATGAATCACCATCGAAGACAGACAGCCATTTCTCGAGCCAGTCTAACGCCACAAAACCCTCCCTGAACTTCCTAATAACAACATCGGCAAAAGACGAAGTTGCTGTACTCCTCACGCAAAAGCACAGCATCCGGGCAACTTCCTCTCTCGTGGCAACTTAGACAGCGACGCCGCGTTACAGGAGACAGTGAAGCACTTTGTGTAGTATTCGCCCCTCACAAAGGAATGTGTTCAACCTCTCAAACTATTACGTGGAGTTGTGTCCTGTCTGGGGTGGAATCTAGAGCAGGAGGAAGAGCACGCGAGGAAGGGAGGTGGAGGAAAGGGGAGAAGGGAGGGGGGGGGGGGTGTAGATGGGGAAGAGAAGGGGCGAAAATGATAATGGAGAAGGGAGGGGAAGAGGGTGTGGGTGGGAAAGGGGAAAGGAAAGGGGGGAGGAGGAGGGGAGGGCGTGAGGGGGGAAGGGAAGGAGGGAGAAGGGGGAGGGTATGAGTGAGAAAGGAAGGGGAAGCGAAGGAGAAAGGCGTGGGTCAGGAAGGGGAAGTGGGTAGGAAGGGAAAGGGAAGGAGGAGGGGGGAGGCGTTGGGAAGGGAAGGGTATTTCTTGGATGTGGTAAGAAAGCAGAGAAGGTAGGGGGGGTAGGGGGAGGTTTTGATCGCAAACCAATCGGAGGTTTTGTATTAATCATTTCATCATATTTATCATTTCTTTTTTCTATATTTAAATGGAGACTGATTTATGGGATTAAGTGATTAGATTTGCATTAAATAATATATAACTGGTACTGGGAATTTTTCTTTTTTTATATCAACTTATGCATTCTGAAGCTTGGTGTCTGAGCATCAGCAGATGTTTGCATTCTCTAAGTACTTTCTCGAAGCTCCTGTGCTTTGTTTGCTTACCCTTTCATCTGTTCTTTTACTTATTTGCTTTGCCATAATAGTGAACATTTGCTGCTGTTCGTAAGTACTTAAAAAGGTGTGTGTGTGGGGGGGGGTGATCTTCAGATGTGATATTATTGTTATCATAAATGTCAATATCCGCATCATTATTGTTATAAATAAGGCTTTATGTTTGGAATGGCGTTGATTGTAGTTGTCCATTCATCTATCATTAACTATATCCATCCGGCTCTACTTCTACAAATGCCTGCTTCCTTTCCCCATAATTTTTTTTTTCTCTTTTATTTTCTTCTCTCTGTCTCTTTTCTCTCCATCTCTCTCTCTCTCTCTCTCTCTCTCTTCTCTTCTCTCTCTCTCTCTCTCTCTCTCTCTCTCTTCTCTCCCTCTCTCTCTCTCTCTCTCTCTCTCTCTCTCACTCCCTCCCTCCCGTCCCTCTCTCTCTCCCTCCCTCCCGTAATACATCTCTCTCTTTCTCTCTCTCTCTCTCCCGTAATACATCCCTCTCTCTAATGAGGCAAGCACATAATGTACACATAACATATATACGAAACCCTTCACTCCAAGCAAGCAAGCAAGCATTTCCACGACTGTTCACAAACCTTGAACAAGTATCACGTACACCCTTCACCATTACATTACATGTTAATACGGGGCAATGAAAACCAACGAAATCCATTAATATTCCCGGGCCGAATGCTGGCCTACCGGATAGAACGTTATGTGTAATTTAACAGCGGACATGAATTTGCTTAATTGTTAATTTCGAGTAATTAGTTGTGGATTTGAGCCTGTCCGAGATTATTTAGCAGCAGGCGTGTGTTATTTGATGTATCCTGTATCATTAGGTGGAGGGGGGTGTAATGTCATATTATGGATATCCGTGTGCGTATGTATGGGGTTGTAACTGTATGTGAGGGAATATTGTCATTACCGACCATCACAGAAAGAGAGGAGAGAGAGAGAGAGAGAGAGAGAGAGAGAGAGAGAGAGAGAGAGAGAGAGAGAGAGAGAGAGAGAGAGAGAGAGAGAGAGAGAGAGAGAGAGAGAGAGAGAGAGATAGAGAGAGAGAGGAGAGAGAGAGAGAGAGAGAGAGAGAGAGCAAATATTATAAATTCAACTATCTTTATAATTATAATAATCATGATGATTATTGCCATCATTATCATCATCATTATTGTTATCATTTGCATCATTACTATTATTTTTTCATTTTGTTATTGTTATACATTATTATTATTAGTGTAGCTGGAAGAGTAGTAGTAGCAATAGTCGTACTGTTTCTGGTGGTGGTATTATTAACAGTTTAATTATAATCAGCATGATTATTTTAATGTTTTATTACTATTTCCTTTCTCCTAACGTTTTCAACAGCTGTCAATAGCGGAATATTGTCATAGAATCTAGGGGAAACGCACACCATTACAAAACAATCGCCAGACACTGTTCAATAACAGCCGACAACTCATCACGTCACAGCCATTCTCTTTGTTGCTTAACACAGCAATGTACAGGCCGGATGCACTAAAGATAAGAAAGCAAACAAGGGAAGGTAAGTTATTGGCAAGCAATAGATGTATATGGCATTGCCAGTCTCGCTAACGAGGTCGTTTTCAGAGCTCTGATATTGGCATTACGTCATCGCCCTAAAAGGTAATAAGGGCAAGAGTGAGTGACAGAGGATGGGAGTTGTATTGAAACACGAGGTGAAGGCCTAGCTTAATAACACGTTGTCTAGGGGTATTCCTTTCTCAATGTTTCCTCTCATTTTCAGAAGTCTTCGTCTCGTACGCGCTGGTGTATGGCTATGGAAATATTTACATTTCTTCGCCTTTATATATCGGGTGGTTTACCTTGTCATCGATTGGTGGGGTGAAGAAAATGTTTGTTTTCTTAGCATACGAATTGTTTTTTTTTTTTTAGCATTAAACCTCCTCAAAAACACTCAGTTTATTGCCTAAAATTGAAAGGGGTTCTAAGATTATTGTATCTACTCTACAACTACATTATTTTTCATGGAAGCTGATGCATCATTCAGACGATGAGATATGCAGCTTAATCATGGTGAGTTTGCTTGTAACATCCACCTCTGTTTCTCGTTCTCTCTCTCTTCTTTCTCTTCTCTTCTCTCTCTCTCTCTCTCTCTCCTCTTCCTCTCTCTCTCTCTATCTCTCTCTGTCTCTCTGCTCTCTCTCTCTCTCTCTCTCTCTCTCTCTCTCTCTCTCTCTCTCTCTCTCCCTCTCCCTCTTCCTTCTCCCTCCCTCATTCCCTCTCCTCTCTCCTCTCTCTCCTCTCTCAATTAATAAGTTTGGTGTCAGTTACATTTTTCAATTTCGTTCTTTTTAAAAGCCACTGCAGTATATATTTCTGGCTTCGAGAAATGATGATAATAATAACTTCCTTATGAGATATTTGGTTTCTCTTTGTATTTGCGTCATAAACTGAGAGAGAGAGAGAAGAGAAGAAGTGAGGAGAGCAGAGAGCGATAGAGAGAGAGAGAGAGAGAGAAGAGAGAGACAGAAGAGAGAGAGACGAGAGAGAGAGTGAGAGAGAAAAGAACAGACAGACAGAGAGAGAGAGAGAGAAGAGAGAAGAGAGAGAGAGAGAGAGAGAGAGAGGAGAGAGAGAGAGAGAGAGAGAGAGAGAGAAGAGAGTGAGTGAGTGAGAGAGAGAAAAAAAGAGAAAGAGAGAGAGAGAAAAGAGAAAGGAGACAGAGAAAACGAAGAGAAAGAGACAGAG
>NW_020868954.1:25000-27500 GCF_003789085.1 Penaeus vannamei
AATGTACGGTATCAAAAACAGCCAAAATTGATCAAATCAAGGTGAAAACAAGATATCAAACCGAATATTATATAAGGATAACGGTCTGATGACATTGCTTTAGAAGGACCTTCGTTTATACTTTAATTCTTTCTGATCCTGTTGGCATCCTTACCTGCTAAGGTCTTAATTTATATACAAAGTTTAGTCAACTTGCTTATACATTCCTATTACATGCGATCTGACCTTTCATTGCCTATTCAAGTTTTCCTATTGTAACAGGAATAACGAAATGAAGAACAAGAGAGAAGCATAGTCGTGTGTTTTCTTGTTCTTCACTTCGTTATTCATGTTGCAAGTTGAATTCCACCTAGGTTTTCCTCTGCTAACGCCCTCCCTCGCCCATTGCTTGTTTTAATTGTTGCTTTCTTTTATTATTAAAGAAATCTGATCTCAATAATCATACCTCAAAATCTCACATGAAAAAAAAAAAAAAAATATATGTCCGTACAGATATTTCTCTTTCTAAACCTCATATCTACATTTATTCATTTACAAAAACAGTTCTGGAACAAAATCAAATCATGTGTGTGTAATGACAGTGTGTAATGTCTCGCTGTTCCCCAACATACCCCATAACTCGCGATTGATCAGCTCACTTCAAACTGCGCGGTAGATTGTAGATGCTTAATTTAAAAGAGTTATTAACGATCCCTTTGTATATTCCGGTTCTAATAACCAAACTTATGAACTCCGGTAATTCCCAATGTGTTTATTTTCTAACTCCATAAATGAAATATTTAATGAGGGATACAATCAAATATAATGAAACTCCAGGCTGTGATCGCCGAATCGGGACGGCACGTGGAGTTGAGAAGATTCTTTACTATAATATATACATATATATACTATATATACGTATATATATATATATATATATATATATATATATATATATATATATATATATATATATATATATATATATATATATATATATATATATATATATATATATATATATATATATATATATATATATATATATATATGCACACACACACACACACACACACACACACACACACACACACACACACACACACACACACACACACATATTATATATATATATATATATATATATATATATATATATATATTTTTTTTTTTTTTTTTTTTTTTTTTTTTTTTACTTTCTAGATATTTAATCTTTGAGGAACAATATACCATCACTGAATATTAAACGAGCACTGAAATGGCATAAATAAAATAGGATAGAACACACAAGACAAAAGAGAAGCACCGGATTACAAATTTACTTATTGTACATGTCTTATTAATGAGGTCGAGACAATGAAGTTTGTCAAAGGTCATCTCACGTTCTCCCGGTATTCCTCAATTAGCATCAAAGACATTGCATACAGTATGTTATGGTATATAATTGAGACGCCTCATTAACGACGATGCATAATTAATGACCGACATCTATTGTGACGGTAAGGTAAAGTTTAAAAATCGTTTTCTTAAAGGCAAAATTAATCATCATTATCAACTAACACCTGTTTAAGATATCGTTGATTCCAAAAGTAAGGTTAATTAAGATTGGTTTGTTCTGGTTTACAAAGGGAGAGATTCATAGACAAACAGACTGATTGATTGACTGATTCACACACACACATCACACACAACACAACATATACACACAATCACACACACAATCACACATACACACACACGCACACACACACACACACACACACACACACACACACACACACACACACACACACACACACACACACACACACACACACACAACACACACACACACACACACATTACACATACACATATATAAATACATAGATAGAGAGAGAGAGAGAGAGAGAGAGAGAGAGAGAAGAAAGAGAAGAGAAGAGGAGAGAGAGAGAGAAAGAAGTGAAGAGAGAGGAAACGAAAAGACAGAGAAGAGAAAGAAATAATTACAGACAATCTGATGCCGACACTTGTACAATTCTATATATAAACGTATACATACACATATACATGCACATTCAAAGAGACAGATATAGGCACACGCAAAACGTTCATATCTATTCTCCTTTTTTAGTCGATCTTGACGTTAACTAAAATCCTCGCCTATAGCCTATATACATAAAGGTCATTTAAGTTATTACGTTTAAACTTTACACATCTAAAGGGGGATGACTAACCTTTGACCACCTGCAAAATTATTTATGTTCAAAGGCCAAAACAGGAATAGATCCATATTTTCCATAGATAGATAGATAGAGATAGATAGATAGATCGATAGATAGATAGATAGATAGATTAGATAGAGATAGATAGATTGATAGAGAGAGAGAGAGAGTAATAAAATTCAATAGTTTGTTCATATAATGCAATACAATAATTATTGTTCCTACAACAGACCTATATTTCAGGAAATCATATCTTCTTTGATTGAGTACTTCATTTTTATATTAATGCTTTGTATTTCCTGAAATCTTAAAGTATC
>NW_020868954.1:62500-65000 GCF_003789085.1 Penaeus vannamei
TCCACCCTTCGCTTCCACCTACGAGGATCCTCGCTAGACGCCAGCAGGGACTCGGAGTTCTTCACGCATTGGTCGATCTGCCCAAGCCATGACTTCCTCGGTCGTCCCACATCCACATACGACCTGATGATCATCCTGCCATGGCCGTATAGCCTTTGGCGATCACGGATTGTGCCATGTGCCAGTCTCACAGTGCAACCGTTGGTTGGACACATGGTCCCGCCAACAGTACCCCATTCCAAGGGCTGGATTCTCAAAAAGAACCTTAAATTACGCTGTATTTTGATTATTATTATTATTGTATTAAATTATGCTGTATTTCCCTTGTATGAGAGCGAAGAGTGTTGATTTCCGCCCGCCTTTAAGCGCTGAAGGGCTGCTCTCCCCTTACCTTAACCTAAGGCCCCTAACTTGAACCAATATGGCGGTTCTCTTGCTCTGTGTGTGGGTCGTAAGATCGCTCGGTCGTAAGTTAAGGCGCCTTAAGGAGATACGGCGCCTTAATGCTTTTGAGAATCTGGCCCCGGGGTGTTACTATTGCTAATGATGATGATATGAGTAGTAATAATAATGATGATAATAATATTAATGATTATGATAATAATAATAATAATGATAATGATAATAATAATAATAATAATAATAATAATAATAATAATAATAATAATGATAATAATTATCATTATCATTATTATCATCATTATCATCATTATCATTGTGATAATGCTGATCCATCAAGTATGTAAACAAATGTCTCTCTCTGCATACACACACTGAACACAAGTAAACACTTACGCAAAAAACAAACAAACAAACAGACCCTTCTTTGCACCCGAGACCATGACCCACAGACTAATAAATCATAGAACTAAAATATGATAAATAAGATACCAGTTAGATAACGCAGATTAGTAAGATTTCACAATCTTTAGTAAGTCTCTGATTTCACAATCTTTAGTAAGTCTCTGATTTCACAATCTTTAGTAATCAAATCTTAGTAAGTCTCTGATTTCACAATCTTTAGTGTCTCTGATTTCACAATCGTCTCTGATTTCACAAAGTGATTTCACAATCTCGAGGTAAAGGTAAAAGTAAAAATCCTTTCTTACATTTCTAATATTCAGTGTCTGAGTTCACAATCTTGAGGTAAAAGTAAAAGTAAAAATTCTTTCTTACATTTCTAAAATTCGATAAACAATCATGGCAGCGCGGAAAGTCAGATTACAATGGCCCTTTCAGATGTGGATATGAAGTGACCAAACCACAAATACTGCGGTGCTTAAACTCGATTAAATTCCTCCTGCTCATTTCAGCTTTACAAAGGCTTTGTTACATAACACAGCTACGTACGTTTAGGCATTTGACGTAATTCAAAAATGCCAGTTGCCTAATATGTTTTTTTTTTTTTTTTTTTGTTTTTTTTTTTTGCAAACGCGCTTAAACACAAACAGACATCAGAACAAACATTCATGAAATACTGATTACATTTGTTTCATTATTATTATTATTCGTAGTAGTAGTTGTAGTATTTATCAATGATAATAATAATATTATTATTAATATTAGTAGTACTACTAATACTATTACTATTATTATTATTATTATTATTATTATTATATTATTAATTATTATCATTATCATTATTATTATTGTGATTATGATTATTATATGAATATTATTTCAATATCATTATTATTATCATTATTATTATCATTATTATTATTATTATCATTTGTAGCAGTATATTTTAATATTACCATTTTGTACCCTGTATTTATGATTTTCCATCTTTATTATTACTTATATTAGAATAATCCCTTTGAGCATAAATTGTGGAAAATAAGTCTTCATTTTGCGCGCCGTTGTCCAAATGTAACGGACATTGCCAAGTGGATGTAAGTAGGTGGTGTGAGTGTCCCTTCAGCCGCAGGCTCGGAAAGTAAGTGTGTCTAGATACTTACATATACATATATATAATGAATGAATATATAACCTCTCCGCATATGTGTGTGTATGTGTGTTACACCACACACACACATGTGTGTGTGTGTGTATGTATTTATGTATATTTATATTTAATATGTAAATATATATATATATATATATATATATATATATATATAATATATATATTATATATACACATGTGTGTGTGTGTGTGTGTGTGTGTGTGTGTGTGTGTGTGTGTGTGTGTGTGTGTGTGTGTGTGTGTGTGATTGTGTGTGGTGTGTGCTCTTCTGTGGATAAGGGATATATATATATATAATATATACATATATATACATATATGTATGTGTATATATATGTATATATAAAAGAGAGAAAGAGAATTATCTAATAATGAATATCTTTCCTTTACCGGCGTTTCCAGGTCAAAACTTATGATCTTTCATAAATTGGGAAAAGATACGTGCTGAGATCTGGTAACTTTGATCTGAACATTCTATCAATAATTCTCATATTGTAAGTTGAATGTCATCAGATCATTAATATTTGTGAT
>NW_020868954.1:80000-82500 GCF_003789085.1 Penaeus vannamei
AAACTGTTCACAACTTGGGCCGGTTCATCCTAGCTCATAATCTACCGACTTAATTGCTCTACTGCTGTTCTGAATATCATGACCATCTAATTACTTGTTCTGATTCTCTTTACTAATCTTTATCTTATTAACCGAAATCTATTATACTCCCACTGGTAAAGTTATAGATTTAGAGCCAGAGCCATTATTATTATCATTATTGTTATTGTTATTTTTGTTATCATCATCATCATCATCATCATAATCATCACCATCACCATCACCATCATCATTAGTGTTGTGTATGTCAGTCAAGACTCAGTTCTTGGTATCACATGAGGAATATTTCAAATGAATATCGAATAATTAGTAAAGTTAACGGCAAAATCGTGTTTAAAGCTTAAGCTTCTGTAGTTCGTCACTTAAATAACCCTCTTTAGCATTCGTTATCTATTGTTATTCGTTCATTTCTTCTCATTTTACCTGTCTTTCTTTCTCATTCTCTTTCTTTTATTCCTTCGTCCATTTCTTACTTCTCACTCCATTAATCGTTGTTTTTCTCTCTCGTATTCCTTATCTCTCTTTCATTTATCGGGCGTATTCACTCTCTTTACCCCCTTCTTCCTTCCTGCTTCCCTTTCATTTCATCATTCTTCTCTTTTCCTCTCTCAGTCTATTCATCCGAACAATAATTTCTCATCTTATAGGCTCCCTGTATAAACTACTACGTCAGCGCCCGTAATGATGATAGTATTGATAATGATGATAGTGATGATAATGATAGTAGCAGTAGTAGTAGCGTTAGTAATGATAGAAATATTAATATGATGATGATGATGAGACAATGATAGTAGTACTAGTAGCAGCGTTAGTAATGATAAATATTTATAATATGATGATGAGGATGGTGATGGTGATGGTGATGATGATGATGAGGTCAATGATAATGGTGATGATGATGAAGAGAAGGAAGCTGAATATGAAAGAGAACTAACGGAGAAAAAAAAAAATATTGACGATAATAATAATAAGAATAATATGATAGTAGAGAAGAAGAAGGAAAAATGAAGGAAAAGGAGATGACGATAAAGGGGGAAAAATACAGTAATTGTGAGCAGAGCCAAGAAAATACCAATCGTCTTCGCACCGGCCAATCTCTCACGTTATGTAAGGTTTCATATTTTCTTCGGCCGGTAAATGTGAATTCCTTATTCTTGCGCTATTATTGATATTAAAACAAACGTTTAAATTATTTCGTTGTTGGATATTTTTGTCACCTTTATTGTTGTTGTTATTGATATTATGTTTTTATCATCATTATCATCCTGTCATCACCATTGTTATTATTATTACTATTATTTTGTTGTTGAACATTTTTGTTATCATTATTGTTGTTGTTATTGATATTATGTTTATTATTGTTATCACATTATCATCCTAGTTATCACCATTGTTATTTTTACCATATTATAAGTAATATGATTACTGTCATTGTTATTATTACTATCGTAGTTGTTGTGATTCATTATTATCATTATTATTTATTATATATTATTATTATTATGATTATTATTATTATTATTATTATTATTATTATTATTATTATTATTATTATTATTATTATTAATATCATTATCCTAAGTATTGAATAGATTGTTATATCCCACAAATTTACATATTTGTCAAATACGTACCTTCACACACGCATACATATCCCTATACGCATAACCTTTGTTTTATCTAATTATCCATCTCTTCCTGCCACAATACACATTCCTTTGTTACGTTGTCTATCCCTTTCCACAAGAGATATGTATTGTTGTAATATATTTCTTCACAACCGATTCTCAGATGCTAAACATGTGATTTATAGCCATCCTTAGATCACTGTCCAGTATGACTGATATAAGGATGGATGTTGTTCCGAGAAGAAGCAGCCTCACTCCATCATAAGTCTCCAGTTGGGGATTCAAGACATCTTGCTTGTTTCTCTTATGCATCTCTCTCTTGTCTCTCTTATACATCTCTCTCTTGTCTCTCTTATTCATCTCTCTCCTGTCTCTCTTGCTTATCTCTCTCTCTCTCCTCTCTCTCTCTCTCTTTCTCTTTCTCTCTCTCTTGTCTCTCTTATCATCTCTCTCTTGTCTCTCTTATACATCTCTCTCTTGTCTCTTCTTGTTATCTCTCTCTCTCTCCCCCCTCTCTCTCTCTCTCTCTCTCTTCTCTCTCTCTCTTGTCTCTCTTATACATCTCTCTCTTGTCTCTCTTATTCATCTCTCTTTTGTCTCTCTTATACATCTCTCTTGTCTCTCTCATCTCTCTCTTGTCTCTCTTGCTCCTCTCATCTCTTATATCTTATCATCTCTCTCTTGTCTCTCTTATCATCTCTCTTGTCTCTCTTATACATCTCTCTTGTCTCTCTTATACATCTCTCTCTTGTCTCTCTTATATCTCTCTCTGTCTCTCATCTCTCTCTTGTCTCTCTTATGCATCTCTCTCTTGTCTCTCTTTTCATCTCTCT
>NW_020868954.1:107500-110000 GCF_003789085.1 Penaeus vannamei
TTTGAAAAGTGAGAGAGAGAGAGAGAGAGAGAGAGAGAGAGAGAGAGAGAGAGAGAGAGAGAGAGAGAGAGAGAGAGAGAGAAAGCGAATCTATATATCACCCATAAATCAGAAAAAAGGGGATATTAAAAAAAAGGAAAAGGACTGAAAAGGAAAAGAAGGACAAGTAAAAAAAAAACTAATAAAGGCTAAGAGGAGACATTTCCAACAGGATTTACAAGCCTTATCAACACACACGAAGACGAACACGGGAGTAGGAAGGACGATGACCCCTCCCCCCCTCCCCCCTTCCCCCCGGCGCTATCTTGCAACACGGCCATTTCCTTAGCATTGCTGGAAGGCTTCCAACGGCGGCGTCTTGGCCTGGTTTAGCTCCCTCTTCGTCCGAGGGGAAGATGGACACGTTTCCCCTCGTCTGCCTTCGTTAATTTAGTCATTCGAGACACTGCCATGAATCGTCTGGGTTTGTCAGACACCCCGGGAGGAAAGGAAGTAAAGGAAATAGGGATAGAAAAGAAGTAGAAAAGAGAAAGAAAGGAAAGGAAAGAAAGAAAGAAAAATATGTATCCTTTTGTCTACCTCCTTCTCCTCCTCCCTTTTTCTCCCTCGGATAGAAAAGAATAGAAAAGAGAAAGAAAAAAAGAAAAGAAAAGGAAAGAAAGAAAAAAATCTTAGAGATGTCTTCAGGAAAAAGGGTTACATGGGGGACCTCTCAGTGACGGTTTATTGCATGAGGGTTTTAAGGTATAGAAGAAATATGTGTGTGGGCGTTCTTAAGGCTAGGAAGTGAGGGGGAGGAACGCACCGGATAATAGCATGGGCCATTGTAGTCGTGTGGTTATGCTAATGGTTGGGGAGGTCCACCGGATGATGAGGGGAAGATCGGGGGAGAAAAAGGGAGGAGGAGAGGGAGGTAGACAAAAGGATATATATATATATATATATATATATATATATATATATATATATATATATATATATATATATATGCGTATGTGCGTGTGTGTGTGTGTGCATGTGGTATGTGTATGTATATATATATATATTATATATATATATATATAATATATATATATATATATATATATATATGGTATGTATGTATGTGTGTGTGAGTGTATGTATGTGTGTGTGTGTATGTGTGTTGTGTGTGTGTGTGTGTGTGTGTGTGTGTGTGTGTGTGTGTGTGTGTGTGTGTGTGTGTGTGTGTGTGTTGTGTGTGTGTGTGCGTATGCAGTGTGCTGTGTGGCCTTCTTGAGACTGAAGTTACTTACGTAATTAACTTTCTCATGAAACAAAAAACCCAGAGACTCCTTGCTAAACCTCAGAAAGAAGGCGGAGAACATACTTGTAAGTCAGACCTTGGCCCTCTCTTAAGTTTCTCATATTACCGCCATGTGACGACGGTCTACATTCTCTCTCTCTCTCTCTCTCTTTCTCTCTGTCTCTCTCTCTCTCTCTCTCTCTCTCTCTCTCTCTCTCTCTCTCTCTCTCTCTCTCTCTCTCTCTCTCTCTCTCTCTCTCTCTCTCTCTCTCTCTCTCTCTCTCTCTCTCTCTCTCTCTCTCTCTCTCTCTCTCTATAACTGTATACAGATGGCCTATTAGTAAAGACGATTATATTCACTACTAATCCGCCCAATTACAATCTGGGAGTGTAATTGGCAGTTTCCTGAGGGCATTGAGGATCGGTAACTCTGGATTTCATGAGACTAAGGTTACCTTTGAAACTAACTCTTTTAAAAGCAATATTCTCTACTTGCTTAATTCGAATCTAAGATTAGCTCTACACCATCCCTATTCCTACTGATTATAAATTGATAAGCATTGCTATAAGCATAACAAAAGCAATTGTGAGATGGATCGAAACCCTCACCCCCATTCCACCACTATCTTTTCATAATTTTACTTGTGCATAAGATAGATAGATCTCTTATAATCTTAATTATTTTCCTCTTTTTCACTTCACTCCAATATATAATTCCTGTCAGCCTGTTCCTTGGTACCACCTGAATTATCTCCCTTGACTAATTCCATTGCTGTATCCACGGGGTGAAATAAATAAATAAATATTTCCTAACAACAAAGCACCATGGTGTGTTGTTTCGCGACAAAGTTCCTCAAACTCTTATCTCTGTGTTTAGTGCAGGAGCCAAGGCTTCGCTAAATTATCACAATGCAAAACATACGCACATGTAAATATATTAATTCAGCAATGAAGCATAACAACCCTACAAAAAAAAAAAAAAAAAAAAAAAAATTAAAAGAAAAAAAAAATCATACTTATTACTTCCCCCTTCTGAATTATTAACATTTAATGTACACAAACAAAACTTTTTTGTGTTATAAATCTATGTAAGGTATTATATGTTAAGTCTCCTTCCGTCTTTCCTTCTCCCGTTCTCAAACACACATTCTAAAACCCGCCCTTCTTTAGGATTTGCAAAGACTCCATAACACAAGCAGCAGTGCTTTCTTAGAGAATTTTTCCTTCCCGCTACCA
>NW_020868954.1:115000-117500 GCF_003789085.1 Penaeus vannamei
TTCCCCATCCCCACAATCCTCCTGAGACTGTTATGAGGTAATACTGTCAATCTTCATTACCTTAAAAGCAGCTAATTCCCGCCGCCATTTCATCGAAAATTTTTGCTTTTCTCTTTTTACATTTTTTCTTTTCTTATATTTCCTTTTGTCAATTATTCTAAAAAGCTTTTTTTCTTCTTTTTATTGCCAAGTAATAAGATTGAAGTTAGGTTCCAGCTTGAAATAATCTGAATTAGGAAAGTAATACCACTGTTCCTTCAACTCAGAAAATGAAATATTTTAGGTCTTAAGCTAAATTTTTTCTTTCTTTATCGCTTGTCTATACTACTCTAAATATATTTCAACTGAAATTTTCATTATTCTTTATTTCTCAATTAGTGTACTGTCTACTTTTTTTCGTTGTTTTGAGCACAGAAAAAATGCATACAATATGCGTTGAATACGGGAATCATATTAGTAAAGAATAAATGACTAGATAAAAAGATAAATTAGTAAAAACACAAATGCGCTCTTGCAAGGACACCATAAACTTTATTTATTACGCCACCTTTACCTACATCTGCAATGATCATGAAAATAATTGCATTAATACACTAGATTGCTTAAAATGTGCACACTACTTGTCATGAAAATCTTCCGAGTGTTAGCAAACCGAAACTGTTTCCCTTATTTATCGGTATCCTTTGCCCCCTTCACCAGCTGATCAGATCTACACGTGGTCAACATTCCACGAAGAAAGGGTGAAGATATTCCTTCGTTCTTGAGACTAAAGATCCTTATCGGCCTTTGCCTTTACAGGAGACAAGCGGATTTTTCTCTCTTCCATCGGACCCCAAAAGAACTCTCGTATTCTTTTGTCCTCTTGAGAGAGACGAATGCCATACCGACCCCAAGTACCCTGGGAGTCTCTACTTGGTCGACCACGCTTCCTGTAAGAAAAGATCCACAATTAGAGCTTCTTTGGTTCCTGGTGCTCGACGCTGCCTCATCCCGTAAGCCATATAAACGACCGTATAGAGATCTTCGACATCATTCAGTTCTCATTTTGTCCAAAGAGTCACTTTGGAATGGTCTCCCATCCACAAAAAATAGATTGTCAATAACTTCTCAAGACAGATTGGTTCCCTAGCTTTTCTTCCTTTCTTTTTAATTCTTTGTTTACTTTAAAAGGTGGGTGTAAGACATATTGAATATATATACATGTACACACACACACACACACACACACACACACACACACACACACACACACACACACACACACACACACACACACACACACACACACACACACACACACACACACACACACACACACACACATTTCCACAATGGATGTTCCACGGGGGAAATGGATTATTATGTTAAACAGGAGGACCAGAACAACAGGAAACAACATAGAGCGCATATTCATTTATTTATTAAATTTACGGACATCAACAACTGTGCCCATCATCAGAATTTGCATACAAGAGAAATACAATGGATAAACTATCTACATTAATATTGAATACACAATTATAACGCAAAAATAAGAATAAAAGAAAAAGCAGTGACGCAAAAATGTAAAACATGGATGAATTACTAACATAGAACATAAAAAGGAATTTTGCTTACGTATTTTCTGCATAGTGTAATGTGAGTATATGACATGACAGTTTACGGAAATTTGAATGCCTGGATATCCGTTTCGAGCGAGGTAGGGGGGGGTAAGGGATGTCCCACAGTTAATAAGTGACAAATTCGTGACAACTCTGGCAAATTGAAAGTTTTTGAGAAAATTGTTAGATTAGCAAAAGAGATGTTTTATGACTTCTAAAGACATAGACACTGGTTACCATCTTTTATCAAAACTAAACACAATGCTTTGGAATTTTTAAAGAATGACTAGATCCGACAAAGGAAAAGGTGTGATAACAGAGAGAAATGAATATGTTTCAAAGTAAATATACTGCTATTAGACCACACAAAATTTTAAAAGTTACATAATGAGCTTTTTTCTAAAATCATTCAACTAGAGGATAAACTGAATGGGACGCTAAAATGTTTGAAAGATAGTGACACCATTTCCTCTGATACATAAAATCAACTTAGAGCATCTGGTTCATTAACTGGAATGTTATATGGACTACCAAAAGTTCATAAACCTGATGTGCCGATTAGATCCATCTTGTCAGCTATAAAACATATAATTATAATCTAATTCTTAGTGCCAATGCTTAATATCTTGCTTGTTGATGTCGTGGGGGCTTAGGAGACGGAGACTGGAGCCCAATGTAGGAATTCCCCTTACCTTGGATTTCAGCCTTAATTAATTTTGCTTGGTCTTTTCATCTCCTTTCCTCTTCCATGTCTTCTTTATCCCCTTCTTCTGTCCCATTCCTAAGGTGTGAGAGCCCCGTTGAAAGGATATAAGGCTGGTTCTATGTCAGTCATTAACGGCCTCCGGGACCCATGGACACGGTATTCCCTTGGTTAATTGTCCAGCCTTTATCCCTTA
>NW_020868954.1:127500-132526 GCF_003789085.1 Penaeus vannamei
CCTTACTGACAAACGCATACATAAACCCACACATACAAATGACACACATAAAATTACTCGAACATGAAATAGACACAAAGAGCCTCAATTTTCCAACGCTTGATTTTTTTTTTTTTTTTTTTTTTTGAGAGAGAGAGAGAGAGAGAGAGAGAGAGAGAGAGAGAGAGAGAGAGAGAGAGAGAGAGAGAAGAGAGAGAGAGAGAGAGAGAGAGAGAGAGAGGAGAGAGAGAGAGAGAGAGAGAGAGAGAGAGAGAGAGAGAGAGAGAGAGAGAGAGAGAGAGAGAGAGAGAGAGAGAGAGAGAGAGAGAATGACGTCTTTCATTACACTTGAAAAAAGCAGCGGGGGTGAGAGTGGGGTGAAGATTAATGGGATGAGAAGTTTAGATAAGTAGAATTAATGATGATAATAATGATCATGGTATTAATGAGGATGATCGTAACAGTTGTGGTAGTAATGATGATGATGATGAGTATGGCATCAACTTGTTTTATGTCGTGTCTGTTTGGTTGTTGAGCTGTCATGGTGGGTGGTGATTAGATGAGTCTCTAATGATCGTTTAGGCCGAGTCAATGTGGTTCATGAAGTATATATATATATATATATATATATATATATATATATATATATAATATATATATATTATTATATTATTATATATTATATTTATATTTATTTTTATTATTATTTTTTTTTTTTCCTTTCTTTTTTTTTTTTTTTTTTTTTCTTATTTTCTTTTTTTATTATTGCAAACGATCGACGTGAGGGAGGTGGGACGATAGTTGGTCACCTGTCTTGTAAAGCCAGCTACAGGCAAGGTGCTTGAGGTGAGTGATTAGGTGAACATGGATCGTAGGATGGAAGCAAGAGAAAGGGGCGCAGGAATTCAGGATTAAAGCAGGGATTTGATCTGGTCCAGTAGGTTTGTTTGGGTCTAGTGTAGTCAGTAGTTGTAGGATGCCGTTTGTCGAGAGGTCAAGCGACGGAAGTGGGGGATAAGAACTACCTGACATGTCGGGTGTAGTGTTCAGTGGGCATGTTTTGTGTTCTGGGTCAGTCGCAAGTGTGTTGTTGGAGTCTTTTAAAGCTGTAATGACCATAGTGTCATGTCTGCATAACTTATGAGAACTTAAAGAAGTGTTTAGGGTGGTTTCTGACGTTTGCGAGGCAGGTGGAAATGCGTTATTGTTCCGCTTCTATGTTCTTGGAAAATATTTTTGGTAGGATATGAAGTTATATCTTTGAACGCATCTGTAGAGAATATTTTTTACAATGTCTGTGTAGGTCTCCCTGGAGAACTAGGGAAGTGTATACCTGATTGAAGGTGTTTTTTTGTGGCATGTGGTTATCCATGGATGTAAGTATGGTGTGTTTAAGGTTATTCTATTTAAAAGTAGAGGGCCTTGTGTGGGGATCTGTATAAAAGTAGTCAATGTTGAAGTTTGCTTGCGTCTCTGTTAGATCTGGAAAAAGGAAAATAGGTTTGTGTCTCTGTCTTTGGTTGGTATGAGGTCTGCGTCGATGAGTGCAGTGTCATGGTCACATAGTCCTGGGATAACCTTGGTGCGTGTTATGTTTAGAACATTGTTTGTGAGGAATAGTTCATGAATATGTGAAGTGGTGCGAAGGTCACCGACGTCATCGGGTCGTGTTATGTTTTGCGTTCGCGTTGGAGTGAGTTCTGTTTTCGAGAGTAAATGAGTATTTTTGATGTTAATGGAAGAGTCGTGTAGTTTGTTAGCGTCTGTGCAAGGGATGATGGGAACTGCAAGGTCGGTGTGTGGAGGTCATGGGGTCATAATTTTTCTTTTCAAGAGAAAATCTATAGACAGAGAGGACCCCCCCCCCCCTTCTCTCTCCCTCCCCCTCCTTCTCCTTCCTCCTCCCTCCCTCTCCCTCTCCCTCCTCCTCCTCCTCCTCTCCTCCTCCCTTCTCCCTCCCTCCCTCCCTCTCTCCCTCCTCCTCCTTCCTTCCCTCTCCCTACCTCCTCCGCAAGACTCAACCCATGACCTTACCCCGAATCTTCTCTCAGAGCTTGGTGTAATGATCTCCGTCAAGTAAATAGATGTCGCCTTTTAATCATGTCTGCTTGCCCGATTCATTAGAGTGTGCTTGCTCTTTCATTATCCGGGAATTTGGGTCTTATTCAGTGCTATTCATGTTGTTCTTCGTAGATTTATAATGAGAGTGACAATATAGATTATGATTGTCATCGGGGTTATTGGTGTCATTATTTTTGTTACTGTTGGTCTTACAATAGTTCCAATTATTAAAGTTTGTTAACATTTGTTATTACTGTTGTTATTGCAATGCTGAGGATAATGATGAATAATGATGATGAGGATGAATATAACAATAATAATGATAATAACAATAATGATGAATTAGTAATAAGAGCAACAAAAAATAATAACATCAATGATAATATTGATAAAAATACATTTAATAATACCGTTTGTAATGAAGTCAACGATGATTGCAATTATAACAGTCACAATCATTATCGCAACAATAATGATTGTTATGATAGTTATAACAGGAATGATGAGAAAATCTTTATCATAATTATCATTTTCATTATTGTTATTAATGTCATAATCCAAATTATGGTTATGAATATACTCATAATTGTACCAATACTACTACTGCTTCTTATGCTAAAAACAATAATAATAACACAAATGATAATAATAGTAAAAGTAATAGTGATGGTGATTATAATAATAGTGATGATATTAATAACAATAATGATAATGATAATAATAGTAATGATAATGATAATGATAATAATGAAAATAGTAATAATAATAATGATAAAAAAATTATCATAATGACAAAAATAATCTTGACAATATTAGCAATAATTTTCATAATGATAACAGTAATGATAATGATAATGGGGATAATAATAATAATAATAATAATAATAATAATAATAATAATAATAATAATATAGTATTTAATATAATAATAACAATGATGGTGATAGTGATAACAGTAATAATGATGATGATGACGATGATAAAAGCAATTGTAATAATAATGATGATAATAATTAGTAGTATAGCAGTTATGATGATGATGATGATAATGATGATAATAAGAATTATAACAACAAATATAATAATAAATTTGTAACAGATTAACAATAATGAAATAAAAATGTAATGAATATAATAATTATGATATTATAATGTAATGCACATAACAATAATGTAATGAATGTAAATAGACACAATAATGATTACTCATAATAAAATAATATAATAATAATAAATAATAAATGAATAATAATTAATAATAAAATAATGATAAATGAGTAACAATGATAATGATAATGAAGATTATTTTAACAATAAAGAATGATACTAATGATTAAAAAATGCTGCTAATAATAATGATAATAATTATCTATCATTCGTTGTTATTATCCTTACTATAGTCCTATGATTAATATTTTGGTATTAATCTAATTTTGAATATTATAAACGCCATTAACAAACTCTATTTATCATAATAGAACTTGCTCCAAAATATAATTCGTACGAAATTGAAAAAGCTATAAAGTCGGCCCAGATGATTTTTTTCCCACAGAATGAAATGCAGACTATAACTATACCATTTAAATTAACAATACCCAAAACTATTCTATAAAGTCTCATATCCTCGTTGAAAACCCGACGAGAAGTTTCTTCAAAGCTGCACAATTAACTCACAGTATTGCAAATATAGTAATTCAGAATCAAAAATTCATCCATGCACTTTTGAAAGAAAAACTTATTACATCACAGTTATCTGCAAATCCAATGACATAGTAATTTCATAATCACAATCTCTCTCTCTCTCTCTCTCTCTCTCTCTCTCTCTCTCTCTCTCTCTCTCTCTCTCTCTCTCTCTACTTTTAAATTCATCACACATGTAACATTGTGAAAGAAAAAACTATATTACATCACCAGTTATCTGCAAATCCAATGACATAGTAACTTCATAATCATATCTCTCTCCTCTCTCTCTCTTCTCTCTCTCTCTCTCTCTCTCTCTCTCTCTCTCTCTCTCTCTTCTCTCCTCTCTCTCCGCTCTCCCTCTCTCCCTCTCTCCGTCTCTCTCTCTCTCTCTCTCTCTCTCTCTCTCTCTCTCTATCTCTCTCTCTCTCTCTCTCTCTCTCTCTATTTTTTTCATTCATCACACAATATATATTAACACCTGTGAAAGAAAAAGTTCACTACATCAATTATTGCAAATCCCAGATGACATAGTAACTTCAAAATCCAAGTAATCAATTAATCTCTTCTCTCTCTCACCTCCTCTCCATCTCTCATTCATCACATCCTCCTCTCTCTCTCTCTCTCCCTCTCTCTCTTCTCCTACTCTCTTCATCCTCGTCTCTCATCGTTCTCTCTCCGATCTCTCAACGATCTCACTCGACATCACTCTCCCTACCTCACTTTCCTCCTCTCTCATCTCTCTCTCTCTCTCTCTCCTCTCTACTTTTTCCATTCATCACACATGATTAACTACTTGTGAAAGAAAAAAGTTTCACTAACATCACAGTTATCTGCAAATCCATGACTAATAGTAACTTCATTAATCATAATCGTCTCTCCTCTCATCTCTCTCTCCTGTCTCTCTCATCTCTTCTCTCTCTCTCTCCCTCCCCTGTTCTCTCTCTCTCTAAGTAAGGGCAAACCTACACTGCATCAGATCCACAACTCTGAGATCTGTTAGAGCCTTGCAGTATTATCACGATGATTAGATTTCGTTTTACAAATATCACTTCTCTTTTCGTAACGTCTTCCAGAATGTCTTCAGTAGCAAGAGACAGTCATGAAGTATCAATGCATCGTTCGAAGTTTTGCCTTTGACGGTTGAATCATGAAATATCAATGTTTACTATATTTATTTAGTGGAATAATATTACTTATATATAGTACGATTTATCAATGAAATATCAGTATTTACTGATAAATCAATCAATGAAATATTCAATATTTACTATTTCATTAATGATTTATCAATAATGGTATATCA
>NW_020868954.1:157640-160140 GCF_003789085.1 Penaeus vannamei
AATGTCACTTCTTTTTAGCAAGTTATAAATTCAATAGATATAGATATGGTATTTTATTACATTAGGATTTCACACAATCACTTTATTTCAAGATATAGATATGGTATTTTATTACATTATTACATTTTATTACAATCACTCTAATTCAACGTCATTTTTAAAAATATTTTTCCGTGTAAGTTTTCGGAATGTCAAGCCATTTTTCTTCTAAGTAAGATCAAAATCCTTTGATCGAAATCCTTCCAAAGTTTGACCTGTGGCGCTGGTCCGTGACAGAGTCATATTTTAAGATTTAGAGGACAGAAGTTTGAGCTTTCTGGCCGAGATTATTTTCTGGTCCTTTTCCATCTCTCATTCTTTTTCTTTTGTCTGTCTCTTTGTTTTTTTTTCCTCTCTTTATATTTATCTATTTTTCTCTCGTTATCTATTTTTTTCTGTCTATCTAAATATTTTTCCATCTCTCTTTATCTATGTCTATCTCTTTCTCTCTCTCTATCTATCTACTTTTTTCTGTCTGGATGTTTTCCCATTTATCTATGTCCGTCTATACGTCTGTTTTCCATTTGTCTATGTGTGTGTCTGTCTGCCAATCTCTACTATCTCTATTTCGGTCTCTCTCTCTCTCTTTATCTCTCTTTGTAGCTTAATTATACACTGAATAAGAAATTATTCAAGTGCTAACATACGTACAATCCTGACTCATAGAACGTCTAAGACTTTTGTAAAAACATCACACACACGCACATTCTAAAATGAATTATATCATCATATCAAGTAAATAAACTGCGAACCGTAATTCACCTTTCCTCGTAAACGTATTCACGCAAAAAAAAAAAAGAAAAAAAAAAAATCATCGATAGAATATTATTTCAACCCTACAGTATTTCACAAATTAATTTCGTAAAAATAAGTGTAGGATTTAGGTTGATTACAGTATATCACAGCGGGTGGATCAAGTGAAAAGAAAGTATCATTTTTATTATCAAATGTATCACCCTCAGTAGAACAACGTTATCATAACTATGATAATTTAACAATTATCATAATTGTAACAAATATCAAATAATGATATTATTATAATCATAATAATTATCATTATTACCATTATAAGTACCAGGCAAGGACATTGCATTCAAGTGGTCAGACGGTCAATTAATCCACACATTATTTACCCGACTATCCGAGTGAGGAGGTTAAGAAGGGAAGTAGGAGGGAAAGGGAAAGAGAAAGGAAGGGAACAGAAGGGCTTAAAGAAGAAAAAAAGGAGATTTTTTCTGTCTGGATGTTTTTCCATTTATCTGTCTGTCTATACGTCTGTTTTCCATTTATCTATGTGTCTGTCTGTCTGTCAATCTCTACAATCTCTACTTCGGTCTCTCTCTCTCTCTCACACACTCTCTCTCTCTCTCTCTCTCTCTCTCCTCTCACTCTCTCTCTCTCTCTCTCTCTCTCTCTCTCTCTCTCTCTCTCTCTCTCTCTCTCTCTCTCTCTCCCTCTCCCTCTCTCCCTCCTCTCCTCTCTCTCTCTCTTCTCTCCCTTATCCACCTTTACCCTTCTCCCTCTTATCCTTCCCTTCCTCCCTTCTTCTCTCGCTCTTCTTCATTTCCTTCCCCTTGCCTTCCTGTTTCCTCAGGCCCCACGTTCATCTTCCTTTCCCACTGGAGTTCACTGTCATTACTGCCACCACCGCCATTACCAGCTGAGTAGGAAGGAGAGTTACATAATTCTGGCTGACATCCTGTGCTGCCGGAATCTCTGTTAAACTGACGCTGTGTTTTCGTTTATTTTTTCATTTATTTGTTAGTCTTTTTTTTATTTTTTATGGGGGTTTGATTTACGTTTACGGTTTGAGGATGTGTAATATTTATTTTTTTCTTCTTTTTACTTTATTATTATTTTTTATACGCGACTGATTCTTCTTTCTTGTATCAATCGTTGGTTTGTAATTTGGTCAACATAGGAACACTATATTTTTAATCATTTGAATAATTAATTCCTACAATTGCTTCCCGTTTTCTCTTTTTTCTCTTTTTATTTTATTTTTTAAAAATTATATCTTTACATCATTTCATTGCCTCTCCTTTGATCCTATTCTGTTTACTTAATATCGTTGACAATACACTCAACTTGATTCAGTTCAATCAAAGCTTCACCTGAATAGAATTTGTATCTTAAAAAGCTAGCATTCTGGAGACAATGTAGTATTCTCTCTCTCTATTCTCTCTTTCTCTGTCTCTCTCTCTCTTTCTCTCTCTGTGTCTCTGTCTCTCTCTCTCTGGGTCTCTCTCTCTGTGTCTCTCTTCTCTCTCTCTCTCTCTCTCTCTCAGCAAGCATCCTGAAGCGGGTGGAGACAGTGTAATATTTTCTCCCTCTCTCTCTCCCTCATGCTCTCTCTCTAGGCTGGAGACAGTGTATATCTCTCTCTTTCTTCTCTTCTCCTCTCTCTCTCTCTCTCTCTCTCTCTCTCTCTCTCTTCTCCTCTCTCTCTCTCTCTCTCTCT
>NW_020868954.1:165140-170140 GCF_003789085.1 Penaeus vannamei
AAGCGTCTTTAACCAAGTCCTTTCTTTTATATAACAAATGATATATAACAGGTGGCATGGAATTATGGGATTTAATTGCGATACATGAATAGGTCCCTAATTGAAAACATCCACAGTACCACTAAAGGAAAAGATTTAGATTTTTTTCTTTCTTCTTTTTTGGCTTCTGTTTCTGTTCTATTTTTATTTCCTCATAAGCTCTGAATAGTTGAATAGTTGACTCATATTAGCTTTCCAAATACAAAAGATTTAATCATCGTCTCTTGGTCTTCTGTTGAATGGAATAATTCTTCTCTCTCCATTCTCTCCATTCTTCTCATTAAAAAGTTTAGCTCCTCAGTTACGGTTGTATCACATTTCCATATTCTAATAGGTTTATTAATCAATCATGTGTACACTTTTTCTGTACTATTTTATTGTACATAAGATAGTTCGATACGCAGGCTAAAATGTGCCTGGGCATAGCTATATGACACCCCCCAAAGGTCACAAATCGTCAATTCACTCGGTAGAATGGAAAAAAAAAAAATACAGTTTACTCGGCAAACTTGGTGTCGGCATAATTTAAGAAATCATGATCATGGTTTGTGACTCGAAGTTTTCTTTCATTTCAATTTCCTTTCGGAACCGATATTAAGTATGAAGTGTTAATTTAAAAAATGTTACTCGGTAACCTTGCTCCCGACACCCCCCAAAAAAAAGTTTTCTAGCGCCGCCCCTGACCGTATGACTTTTCCCTGCCCATCGATTTTCCGTATTAAAAAGCATAAGAAAAAAAAAAAACATCAAGATATAAATGCAGGGAACGATCACTCGAACAATTTAAAAAGGAAAGTGATTAACAATTAGAAAGAGAGAAATATTTATGATATATTGTCAAGAGGAGAAGTCCTGAGTACGTGTCAGTTTATTAAGGGAGTCAAATTGAGTTGCTGAATTGATTATAAAGTGTAATAGGATGTGAAAATACATTGGCGTTCAGAGGAATAGGAATTTCATGAAGGTGATTAATCGTTGAAAGATTATTAATTTTCCCGCCTGTATTTGTTTTCTTTCCCTCTCCTATCTAACGTTTTCATCTCTCTCTCTTATTTCTGTCACTTTGAGCTCTATCTCTATCTTCTCTTATAAATACCTCCTTTCCCCTCCTCTCTCTCTCTCTCTCTCTCTTCTCTCTCTCTCTCTCTCTTCTCCTCTCTTCTCTCTCTCTTCTCTCTCTCACACACCACACACACACACACACACACACACACCACACAACCACACACACACACACACACACACACACACACACACACACACACACACACACACACACACACACACCACACACACACGCACACACGCTCACTCCATCCTTTCCACTTTTTCCACGCTTTCATTCTTTCATTTTTACTTTCTCAATATCTTGTTTTTTGTCTGTCATTCTCAGTCTTCTTTTTATACACACAACACCTACCCTACCGTTCTCTTTCTTTCTTCTCTCTCTCTCTCTCTCTCTCTCTCTCTCTCTCTCTCTCTCTCTCTCTCTCTCTCTCTCTCTCTCTCTCTCTCTTCTCTCTCTCTCTCTCTCTCTGCCATCCCTTATTGACTCTCACTCTCTCCTTTTTCCCGCTCCCACTTCCTTTTTCCTCGACTCTTTCTCTCTCCTCTCCTTCTTCTCTCCTCCCTTCTCTCTTCTCTTCCTTCCTCTCTCCTTCCCTCTCTCTCCTCTTCCTTCCTCTCTCCTTCCCTCTCTCTCCTCTATCTTCCTCTCTCTCTCTTCCTTTCCCTCTATCCTTCCCTCTCTCCCGGTTCATCCTGGTGAAGCATTTGAGCCAATTTGCAACCGGAGAGACAGCAGAATATGCAATACCGTTTCTTAGATCCAATCAAACACAGATCAGGCTATTACGTTGGTTTGTTTCTTCTTGGAAACAATAATCTTATTTCTTAAAGGGATGGTATTCAGAAGGGTATTGTCTTTTGGTTCTGTTATTTTTGATTTTGTTAGTATTGTTTATGATCATAAAAATAATGATAATGATGATGATACATATAATAATGATAATAATAATGATAAGAATGAATACTAGTGACAAATTGTATCGAGGAAATGATAACAACAACAACAACAACAAAACAACAACAATGATAATAATAAAAACAATAATTATAATAAATGAGAATGAAAATGAGAGGCACCCCTCTTTCCCTCTTTCACCTTTCATCTGCCTTTCGTCTTCACTTCCCTTTTCCTTCCCCTCTACCTCTCCTCCCCTCGCTTCCCGTACCATCCTTAAATTAACTTCTCACTTCCCATTTTAAGGCTCCCTCCCACTTCTCTCTTTCTCCTTTAAATCTCCCATTCCCTTCTCTTCTTTATCCTCCTTCTCCCGTCCACCCTTTTTATTTGAGACCCTGTCCCTTTCCCCTTTTTCTTTGCGTCCTCTTTGTTTCCCCTTCCTAATCTCCTATTTTTTCTTCCTTAAGCCCCTTCTGTTCCCATCCTTTCCCTTTCCCTCCTACTTCCCTTCTTAACCTCCTCACTCGGATAGTCGGGTAAATAATGTGTGGATTAAGTGACCGTCTGACCACTTAAATGCAGTACTTATAATAGTAATAATGATAATTATTATGATTATAATGATAATAACAATTATTTTGATTATAATGATAATAACAATTATTTTGATTATAATGATAATAACAATTATTATGATTATAATGATAATAACAATTATAATGATAACTAAAATATCAAATATATTAGAAGAGGATAATCATAATAGATATGATAATGCTGTTCTACTGAAGGTGATACATTTGATAATAAAAATGATACTTTCTTTTCACTTGATCCACCCACTGTGATATACTGTAATCAACCTAAAGCCTACAACTACTTTTACGGAATTAATTAATTTGTGAAATATTGTAGGCTTGAAATAATATTTTATCGGAGACTTTTTGAGCTTTCTTATTTCCGTGAATACATTTACGAGGAAAGGTGAATTGCGGTTCGCAGTTTATTTACTTGATATGATGATATAATTCATTATAGAATGCGTGTGTGTGATGTTCTTACAAAAGTCTTAGACGTTTTATGAGGACTGTATGTATGTTAGCACTTGGATGATATCTTATTCGGTGTATTATTAATCTACAAAGAGAGATAGAGAGTGAGAGAGAGAGAGAGAGAGAGAGAGAGAGAGAGAAGAGAGAGAGAGAGAGAGAGAGAGAGAGAGAGGAGAGAGAGAGAGAGAGAGAGAGGAAGAGAAAGGAAGAGAGAGATTGAAGGGGAGAGAGAGAAGAAAGAGGAGAGAGAGAGAGAGAGAGAGAGAGAGAGAGAGAGAGAGAGAGAGAGAGAGAGAGAGAGGAGAGAAGAGAAAGAAGAGGAGAGATTGAAGGGGAGAGAGAGAAAGAGAAGAGAGAGAGAGAGAGAAGAGAGGAGAGAGAGAGAGAGAGAAGAGAGGAGAGAGAGAGAGAGAGAGAGAGAGAAGAAGAGAGAGAGAGAGAGAGGAGAGAGAGCGAGAGGCGAGAAAAGAAAGAAAGAAAGAAAGAGAGAGTCTTTCTATCTTTCATATCAAGCATCCTTTTTAACCTTTCTTTATTTTCCTGTTATTCCCTCCACCTTGTTCATCCCTTTCCTCCCATTCCTCCTTCCTTTCCCTTCTGCCTTCCAGCTCCCTCAACGACAAACAAACGCAAATGAAGGGAGAGAGTAACCGTGTTCTCGCCCAATGCTCTCTCTCTCTCTCTTTCTTTGTGCTATATTTGCAACAACAAATAGATAGATATTTCCTCCGACGAAACTTGGAAGGAATTTTTGAGATGATATGAACAAACAACGACGAAATATGAAAGGAATTGGCATTCAAGCCATGTTGAATAAGTGTCTACATATATAATGTTAACACACACATATATGTGTGTGTGCGTGCATGTTGTGTGTGTGTGTGTGTGTGTGTGTGTGTGTGTGTGTGTGGTGTGTGTGTGTGTGTGTGTGTGTGTGTGTGTGTGTGTGTGTGTTGTGTGTGTGTGTGTGTGTGTGTGTGTGTGTGTGTGCGTGTGTGTGTGTACATATAATTTCCTTTTTTTCTTTTTTCTTTGCTTTAATTCTAGTAATGCTTATGTTGTTTTTCATCTCATAGCTGTATCATTTGCTCTGTGTCTCACCTATTCTCGTAAAAAATCTGTTTTTGTATTACTTTTCTTTTAAATATCATCTACCTTCTTACTCCCTATTGATTGATTTATTTCTTCTCATGATGAAGATGATGTTAATGTTGATGGATGATAATAATAACTAATAATAATAATTACAACTACCTATAACAAGACAACGAGAGTGGTTAGCGATACCACGAATAGCAACTACAATGATGAAATGTAATAATAATAATCAAGTAACGAATAATGAATAATATATTGTAGACCATGATGAACCGTATTTATGTTGACAAATGTAGAAATGTATGAATGAGAATGAAATATCTTCACTATACAAGAGATACATTTGATGGGTTTCGAAAATATTTGTTGTCGGAAATACACATTCTCATTCATACCTTTCTGCAATTGTCGACCATATTACTAAATACATTGAATAACGGGCGTGTGCATGTGTGAGTTGAGTGTGTGTGTGTGTGTGGTGTGTGTGTGTGTGTGTGTGTGTTTGTGTGTGTGAGTGCTTACATGAGTGTGTTGTGTGTGTGTGTGGTGTGTGTGTGTGTGTGTGTGTGTGTGTGTGTGTGTGTGTGTGTGTGTGTGTGTGTGTGTGTGTGTGTGTGTGTGTGTGTGTGTGTGTGTGTGCGTGTATGTGTGTGTGTCTACGTGCGTGCGTGCAAAATATGCGTTTCTCGAACTTGGAAAAGCATTCGGCAAAATGGAGAAGGATTTTTTTTTTCCAGTTGTTGAACGTCCGATCAACCCTTAGCGCTGAACGGAGAACAGGAACAAAGACACAAATCCCTGAACAGAACAAGAACGAGATAATTAGTGAAACTCGGAGACGCCTA
>NW_020868954.1:177788-180288 GCF_003789085.1 Penaeus vannamei
AGGAGAAAAGGAGACGAGGAGAGACGAGAGAGAGAGAGAGAGAGAGAGAGAGAGAGAGAGATGGGAGAGGAGAGAGAGAGAGAGAGAGAGAGAGAGAGAGACGGCATGAAAGGCTTGAATATGCAAAAGCAAAAGCAGAGAGAAGCAGAGAACTTGAAAAAAAAAAAATTCTTGTTATTTTTTATGTTTCACCATTCGAGTTATCAAGAATATTATTATTATCCTTTTAACCATTATTATTTCCTTTATTGTTACCATTCGTGTTATGACACACACAAAACACACACACCCACACACACCCACACACACAACACAAACAAAACACACACACACACGCACACAAACACACACACAACACACAAACAACACACACACACACATACACACACACACACACACCAAGAATCTACCCTAATAGGCTACTAGTCATTACTCAAAACTAACAATACACACTATGTTTAGGGAAATTCAAACATTTCAAACGCAAAACCAGTATCCGTAACAAGATTAATACACTCAATTGGCCGGTTTGTTAAAATTGTGGGAGGCCCGACACAATGAATTTTCGTTATACGGGCATGCATATACACAGATATAAATGTATATCTATCAGTCGAGAAATGAGTATATATACCTTACAGATAGATAGATAAATGTATATCCAGCAAGTAGATAGTGAGATATGCCCTTTTTTTCATTGAATATGCATGTCCGTGTGGTGCGAAATTTTGGGTCGGGGCTTCGCACAATTTTAACTTGACGAATAAGTACCCAGGTCAAAGGGCCAACACTCCTGACCGGATGACCTCCCTGACAGCAGTAATAGTATAAACAAAATGGCTGAGAGGGTAGCATCATCAATATGTATATATGCACATAAGTATACGAACATCTCATGTGATGCGTTTGACTTCTTCTGATTATTTAGTCAAATCCGTTGCATCGCCAACACCATCAGGCTCCCTTTTTTAGGATCTCTTCGAGGGACAGTCATTCTTTCCTCTATCTTTTTGAGGGCCAGTTGTCATTCCGTCTACACACACATACACACACAAACACACATGTATATGTATATGTATAATATATATATATATATATATATATATATATATATAAATATATATATATACATTATATTCATATATGTATATCTATCTATATCTATATATCTATACATATGTGTATATAAATGTGTATATAAAATCTATCAATATATACAATATTACATACCATAATATATATATATATATACATATATATTATACATTCATATATCTTTGTCTACCTATCTAGCTATCTATTATCTATATACACATATGTTTTATATATATGCATACGTAATTATATGGGACACACACACACACACACACACACACACCACAACACACACACACACACACACACACATTCACCCACACACACACACCACACACCCACACACCACACACACACACATACACACACCCACCCACAACCACACACACACACACCCACACACACACACACCCCCCACCCACCCACACACACACACTTACACACACACACACACCCAACCCCACACGCACACGCACACACTGAAGATCAAGAGAAAGCTACTTTTTCGACTGCCTTTCCTTGTATTTGCGTCCTATTGCGTCATCATCAGAATCCCGCCCATTAGCGGCTCCTCACTAATGCATTTCGTAATTTATTCATGGCGGGAAATAAAGTTCATGTGCAATCTGACCAGTTATTGCGTCTAGTTTTTGAAAGATATGTTAAGCGGTATGGTGTTGCTGTCAGCATATCCGGGTATATCTCACTTTAGGCGGTGTGCCTTGTAGAAAGTGCACATTCATGCATTAATACATACATACATATATATATATATATATATATATATATATATATATATATATATATATATATATATATATACATACATACACGCATGCATGAATACATACATACATACATACACACACACAAGAAGAAGAAAAAGAAAAATATATATACTTACATTATATATATATATATATATATATATATATATATATATATATTATTATATAATATCATTGTATATATATGAATATATATATATGTGCATATATATGTATGTATCTATTTGTACATATACATATACTGCATGTATGCCATATATATATATAATATATATATATATATATATATATATATATATTATATATAATTAATATTATAATAAAATACACACCATATATATATCTATGTATGATTGTAGAATAATGTCAATAATAAAATAATGCTAAAAATATAATCATAATAACAATAATAATAATATAATAATAATAATAATATTATTATTATTATTATTAATTATAATAATGATAATAATATCATTTAATAATAACAATAGCAATGATAATAAAAAATATATACATATATACGTATATAGTGAGCTGACCTTGGTTAATTGTGAAGAGCATCCACTCGGGCAAGAACGGTGCAGCCAAATAACCTCTCAGTAATTAACTGAGGC
>NW_020868954.1:192788-197788 GCF_003789085.1 Penaeus vannamei
ATACTATAAGTGTGTTTGGAAAAGGGAATGGGGGGGGGGGGGGAACTTCAGCAACAATGCCCTCCTTGCAAACAGCACTGTCCTGCAATGTGTTCCTTTTGACATAAAACTGCCCCCCCTGTTACTAGCGCCTTGGTGGCACAACCTCGTACTTGCTCGTCCCGCCCTCCTGCATGATCTTCTCGATGAGCTCAAGGGCTGAGAACTTGCGGGACAGCACCAAAAAGCGGTTCTGTCCTTCGCCAAAACTCTTGGTCTTTAGCTTGAATTTACGAGCAGCCCTGTGAGAAGAATAAATGAATGAAACATGATTTCCAGTACGGAAAGAAGAAAGGCAATCAAAAGAGGTTGTAGGTATGAAATCTTTAGTTTCTAATAAGCAATAAGCAATAATAAACACTCACTCACACTCTCTCTAATAATACTAATATTAAGAATCACAAATCAAAATTCAACATAATATACTGAGTAAAAATAATACATTATTATAGATCACTGTATCCTGTAACACTCTAATGAAATCCTAAATCAATGCATAGGGAAAGTTATCAAGATAATTACTGAACTTGAAACATTTGAAAAAATCATTTGCAAACAAACTTACATGTGTATCTCGGCCCGCTGCTCCCTGGAGAACTCTGGCGAGAAGGCCAAGTCCTTGAGGCTAGTGCCCCTAGAAAAGTCTGACAGGAGATTCCTGATGTACGAGCGGAACTTTTGTGTGACGCCCTGCTCCTGATGACCCAGTCCTTCACGCCCAAATACAGTAGCTGGCCTGGCGGGGAGAGAGGCTTCACAATATGGGGCAAAGCCTACACATGTTTTATACATGAAATGAAGCTAACTATGAGAATAAAATAGAACAGGGGATCTGATGATTCTTGGGAGTATTTAATCTTCTGAATTTCATTCTTCATTACTTTCTACTTTTTGGTTGGATTAATTTTAGGGCTGTTCCTCAGCAAGGTTAACAGCAATATTCTGGAGTATTGGGTTAATTCTTGTGGATTGATCTAAGTTATCAACAGATCCCATTCTGAATTGTAAAAAAAAAAAAAAGGTAATAATTTCCCTCCTACCTCTTCCTCCCTCCTCTTCCCTGTCCCTTTCTCCCTTCTTCTCACCCAATAAGCTGAGTGATACCTAACTTCTTCCCCATTCCTTTCTCTCTTCCTATAAACTTTCAGGATTGTGAAGTCTGACTCTATCTTCCCTCCTTCCTCCTCTCTTCTTTACTTTCCTCTTACCTGATAGGTTCTGTGATGCCTGACTCCTCCTTGCCTAGTCCTCCGCCACTCCAGCCCATCATCTTGAGAAGCCTGCTACCTACGGACGAGTCCTCCATGGGCTTGTCTAAGGAGGCACCTACGTCATTTACCTTGGACACCCTTCCATCCACGTCGGTGATGGACACCTCCTCCTCTGATGCGTGCTTCTTCAAGATCTAAGGGACGTGGAAAAAAAAAAAAAAAAATCTTTGAAGGCCCATGTTAAATGGGAGTTGAGATATGGTCAATCACTAGTTGTTTGCGTTCTTTCAGAGATTGAGAGTAGAATGTGATGGTACTTGGGAGGTAAAGCACATAGTGTGTTTTTCGCATTAATAACTGGCTACTCCAGGATCTAAGAGAGAGAGAGATGCTTGGGGTTAACCATTTCATTATCTTCTTTTTGACTAGCGAATTTTACTAAATGAGATGCTGAAGAACAATTAAATACTACAACTACTATTACTAAAAACTATAACGTAAGTTTGAAAAATACTCCATTGTGATTATTACCAACATGTAAAAACTACTTATGGTGCAATAAAATATGTTTGTTTCTGTAAAAAGATTCAGCATTTTCATTATGCTTCATTCACCTATATGCAACATATAGTTATTACTAGGAATTAATTAATTTACAAGAGATGCAAGACGGTGAGGAAAATGTCACAAACTACTGTATCTTGACACTAGTAAGCCAAGTTTTATTACTGTACAACAAATGAATTGCTATACACAGCAAAGATATCCGTAGAGCACCAAATGAGTACAATTGCCTTTGCTGAGCCCTTATAAAAACTTTAGGGCTATGATATTTTATCAGACGAACCTCCAGATCAAGGAATGTATAACTAAGTAACTCCACTTCCATTTAGCCTATTGAGCACAAAAATGAATTTGACTTTTTCCCTGGAGTATTCTGACAGTTGTTAATGGTAAGAAACTCTTTGTCATCATAAGTAAAAGAGAGGACTCTTGGTTTTCCTTCTGATAATTATAACAAAAGCGAGGAGACTATACAAATAATCTTGTATCTAGCTATCTATGATATTCAGCGAACTCTCATCGGCTAAATGTGGTGGCATCATTAGCTCCATCCCCTTTCTTGACCCCAACAATTTGTGTCATATTTTATGGTATATGTTTTTCAGTGCATTAAAAAAATGGCAAAACAATTATCAAAAAAGAAACCTAGAAAAATGGAAATAAAACATATCTAATATTTGAAATAAAAAAAGGTGATGGGGGTGGGGCTTAGCTTGAAAGTTACCAGCTCCAAAGTTAACAAGATGGAGTGGTTAAACCTATGCAGTTGCTTTATTATGGCTGCTTTCAGTACAAGTTAATGTCAAATAGGAGCTCAGAGTTAAAGTGGGCTGCGAGTTCAATTTCAATATCAAATTATGAACAACAGGATCATTCCTTTGTAGTGTGTAGACTGTAATTACAAAATCATTTACCATATTTACAATTACTGATTTTCATTGAAAACAGTCCATTATCATCTATTACTTACAATAATCAGTAACAAGAAGTATCAACACTGGTAATA
The DNA here is from genome assembly GCF_003789085.1 of Penaeus vannamei. Taxonomy (NCBI): domain Eukaryota; kingdom Metazoa; phylum Arthropoda; class Malacostraca; order Decapoda; family Penaeidae; genus Penaeus; species Penaeus vannamei. Next base: position 195,609 of record NW_020868954.1, read on the forward strand.
ATAATAATAACATTATCAATGACGATAATAACAGTAATTTCAATAGCAATAATACTGTAAATAACACTATCAAACTTTGAAAGTCTAAAGGCTTCAAGTCATTAAACCTGCCCTTGCCCCCAGCAACAAATCAACCTCCATTTCCAACTTTTACCATGGACAGATATGATCTCCATTATTCATGTAGCCTCATGTTACACACCAAAAATTGTATGTCTTGTGCTGGTATGTCAAAAATTTACTAAAGATGAGAAAGATAATGGGAGAAACTTATAGACACACAAATAACACATATAACACAGAAAAGATACATATTCATCAACTACTACATATGTAACATACTCCTCATCCTTACTTACATGTTTAAATAAATCCTGTACTTGTCATATTTATGAACTAACAAGATAGAGTTATAAAGAACAAAATAATGTGACAAGGAGCTCAGCCACATCTAGAGGCAACTGTATGGAGGGAGGGTGGGTCCTGGAGTAATAGGGCAGCTGTGGGATAGTAGGTCATTTATGGTCTGGAGGGGGTGTAGAGGGGGATAATTGGATGGGAGGAAAAGCCATCCACGGGCATTGAAGGCCAGGTAATTACAGTGTTAGGATGGGATAGCTCTCTATGTTCTTGAGGCTGAAGAAAGAAGCCAGAATGTCAACTATACACAGATTTATTTCACATGCACACTCAAATAAAGGCAGGAAAATGGCCCCCAAATTTTGAAATGAATTCCACACTTTAAACAACAATAACAACATTAATAATGTAAAGATTAAATAATGAAACAGACTGAAAAAGCCACTTATAAATGTCTATTGAAATCTTAATCATATATATCTTGAGAGGTGAAAATATTAATTTTCATTGCCAATACTGCTAGCACTGAAAAACAAAACTCTAATCACAACACCTACACTGAATGAGAGAAGAGAAAGCTCACCTTGAGAGTATAGCACCTGCGCCGGAGTTCCTCGAGTGCTTGTGCCGATGCACTCTCCTTGGCGGCTTTCTTGGTGGGTTCCTTGGCCTTACCAACCTGTTGTCCCTGTATCAACACCGCACACTCCCTGTGCAAGAGGTGGGAATGTATTAAATTTAAAAAGGTTTGAGAATGAGTGTAAGCATTAAGATGTATAAAAACAGATGCAGATTAATATCCATGATAATAAACAATAACCATTTGAGTATACTACGGTGTGCCTACAATTTAAATATTATCAATTAGATTTATTTTCTTTATATCAACAATATTATCACAATAACTGTAATTTATATCATAACCATCATAATAATCATCATTATTATCATTATTACTCTTTTTATCATTATTAACATTAGCTGATCAAGATCATCATTATCACCATTATAATTATTATCACTACATTTATCATCATCATACTGACTGTCGATGTATAGTCTGATCGATGTACATACATATAGTAATACTGGTACTGGTGGTAATAACTACTACTACTACTACTACTACTACTACTACTACTACTACTACTACTACTACTACTACTGGACTTACTACTACTACTACTACTACTAGCTACTACTACTACTACTACTACTACTACTACTCACTGCCCATCAAGTATGGAACTTGATAACTACTATCTACCCCTACTACTCCTATGTATAGTCTGGTGGTACTACTACTACTACTACTACTACTACTACTACTACTACTACTACTACTACTACTACTACTACTGACTAACTATACTTACTGGCCTACACTGTCAAGCTGGAATATGGAAGTTAGGTTGTCAGACTAAATTATGAAAAAATTAAATAAATACCATATACTATTACACTAATACAAAGACCTTATTCAGCATAAAGCAAGCTCTGGCTTACTAGTTTTCTTTATTAATACATGAAAATTTTGTCCTATAGAAAAAAAATTAAGTCTTGTAACAGAGCTTTTGTGAGCATTGCATCAACCAGGGTAATACAGTATCAAACACTGTAAATCACTTACAGTTTGACATATAAACAATATGCAGTGATAATTAAATAGTAATAATAATAATAATAATAACAATTAATAAATAATAATAATAATATAATAATATAACAATAACAAAAATAATAACAATAATAAAAATAACAATAACTATAACCATAATTATGAGAATGATATTAATAACAAAAATGATAATAAAAAAAAT
>NW_020868954.1:205288-207788 GCF_003789085.1 Penaeus vannamei
AACTGTAATTTCGCCAGAGATTTCAAAGAATGGCTGATAATAGATGGGCCCACGGCCTGTGGGAGAGCTAGGACGAAGCAGCTGGTCTATCGACGTTTGTCTAGGTTGGAATTTTATTTCGCAGTTTTTATTTTCTTAATTTTTTATATCATGTGTCAATTAAATAATTACCATTATTTATGGAGACTAGACTACTTTTTATATTGTATATTATTATTCGTGTCTGACATTATTGCTGTTCAGCTGTTATTCTATTGAGCTTTTGCCAGATGGCAGCACTTCTGCTATGTTGGCCAGCAGGTGGCACAGAGCCTTGTTGACATGTTTTCCCGATTTGGTTTCCGTGCATCAATACCTGCAACACTTTAAGTTGAGCATATGAACACAAGTGAGACATAAAAAAGATTATTTGTGCATGCACTGCGCATTTCGTAAATTAGGCAATATCATGTTCCATTTCGTATACAACATTCCATTTCGCGAAATGGAGTTCCATTATGTGTTTTCCCTACAGCGACAATGATCAGGTGGGGGTTTGTCTGCATAATGGGTGGGGGTTCTAGAGAGGTGCAGACACTTTTCATAAACAGTTACCAAAACGTCTATAACGTTTACAATGAAAGAAAAAAAAAAAAACACAAAAAAAAGAAACAGTTGATTCATGCATACTACCATGTGTATACTTGAAACGAGGAATAATAATCGTAAGGTTGGATGGCTGTGTGAAACCAAAAAATTACCCAATGTCCCAATGGTATTCACTTTATTTGTTAGCATTTGGGATGTGAAGCTTTCATACTGAATTACCTTGTCAACTATCATACATGATACATATGTATGCACTTATCAGTCCATAACTACCAAAGTCTAGACACTGATCCATCAACATACTTAACTAACCCTAAACAATATATCGACCTATCTACAATTCCAACATATGTGTATTCATCACTAGTATTCTATCTATCTGTCTATGTATACAAATTGCATCTCTGCTTCAACAGCGGCAGATCACGAGTCAGAAAAGATCTCACACATCACAATAACGTTTAGACACAATTACACATATGATCTCAGGTCGATCACCTGTTACCAGACGAGAATAACAAATTACAAAATGAGCATTACCTTAGTAGTACTTAAAAATATCAGAAAATCACAGCTCCTGCAAAGAACCTATATCACTGCACGAGCCTGCCTGATATTGTTTACACACGCATGGCCGATGTAAACAGTCCGAGGATAAGTGCCGATGGACTGCCGAAATGATTTTAAACGGCGTGTCAGATATGTATGACATAAAAACGCACAAGTTCCTTCTATATACTTATATACGTAATACACATATAGATATAATTGCATATATATTCATACATATACAATTAAATACATATTTCTGTGGAACAAACAACACATACATGAGTTGTCTATATGTACTTACACACACACACACACGCACACATACACACACATATATGTATATATATATATATATATATATATATATATATATATATATATATATATGTGTGTGTGTGTGTGTGTGTGTGTGTGTGTGTGTGTGTGTGTGTGTGTGTGTGTGTGTGTGTGTGTGTGTGTGTGTGTGTGGTGTGTGTGTGAGTGGTGTGCATATATATATATATATATATATATATATATATATATATATATATATATAGAGAGAAGAGAGAGAGAGAGAGAGAGAGAGAGAGAGAGAGAGAAGAGAGAGAAGAGAGAGAGAGAGAGAGAGAGAGAGAGAGAGAGAGAGAGGAGAGAGAGAGAGAGAGAGAGAGAGAGAGAGAGAGAGAGAGAGAGAGAGAGAGAGAGAGAGAGATACATGTGTGTGTGTGCATATGCATACACACACAACACACACACACACACACACACACACACACACACACACACACACTATATATATATATATATATATATATATATATATATATATATATATATATATGTGATATATAAATAAATAAATAAAATATATATATTATATATATATATATATCCATACATACACACACACACACACACACACACACACACACACACACACAACACACACACACACACACACACACACACACACACACATATATATATATATATATATATATATATTATATATATATATATATATATATATATATATATATATATATATATATATATATATATATATATATATATATATATATATATATATATATATATATATAACATGGCAAGGACACTGGAAGCATTGCCTCGGCCGATTGCCAACCCGTCTTTGGGCTCCTCGGATTCGGACCTTTTTTTGCCGCCGATGTCCTCCACTGACGTGCGAGTGGAGAGCCCAAAAACACGTAGTTTTGAAAGCAAAAGGGTCAAAGATGTATAGATTTGTAAGGGACTGGTATTTATGCCGTTCTGCATTTTCCGCCTGCTGTGCTGCTGATCTTGCAGGTAGCGCCCCAGAGAAAAAAAAATTGCTTCAACGGAGACTGTCTCAACG
>NW_020868954.1:213553-231053 GCF_003789085.1 Penaeus vannamei
AGAGAGAGGACGAGAGAGAGAGAGATAGAGAGAGAGAAGAGAGAGAGAGAGAGAGAGAGAAGAGAGAGATAGAGAGAGAGAAGAGAGAGAGAGAGAGAGAGAGAGAGAGACAGAGAGAGAGAGAGAGAGAGAGAGAGAGAGACAGAGAGAGAGGAGACAGAAGAGGAGGAGGAAAGGAGAAGAGAGAGAGAGAAAGAGAGAGAGAGAGGAGAGAGGAGAGAAAGAGAAGAGAGAGAGAGATAAGAAAGAAAGAGAGGAGAGAGAAGAGAAAAGAAAGAGGAGAGAGAGAGAGAGAGAGAGAGAGAGAGAGAAGAGAGAGAGAGGAGAGAGAGAGAGAGAGAGAGAGAGAGAGAGAGAGAGAGAAGAGAGAGAGAGAGAGACAGAGAGAGTGAGAGACAGAGAGAGTGAGAACAGAAGAGAGGTGAGAGACAGAGAGAGTGAGAGACAGAGAGAGTGAGAGACAGAGAGAGTGAGAGACAGAGAGAGTGAGAGAGAGAGAGAGTGAGAGAGAGAGAGAGTGAGAGAGAGAATGAGAGAGAGAGAGAATGAGAGAGAGAGTATCATTTGTAAAACTTCAACATGGTGCCACATAACAATTTGTCAAGCTCTCCTGTCAAGTGCTATTTTACTAAGAAAAAAGCTCCCTTATTCTTACCTCTGTTGCATTCCATTTGAGGGTGCAATGGTGTTGGTCTGACTAAATGCAGGTGTGGTGCTGGCCTGGAAAAATGAAAGGCAATCAAAACTGTGATATTAATTACTCACATGACATCATTGATCAAAACTGATCACCCACTTGGTAAAGATTATTAAACAGTTCCTAAATCAATAACTGACTTACTAAACAAAAGCATGACAAAAGGGTGGTATGGAAGTATAAGTAAAAACTCCCAACAAAAATCACCATGAAGCTTATGTAATAACCCCTAAATACCCAACTTCTATCTACATCAAATTCCGTTCTTTCTACTCCTTACCCTTGGAAAGATGGACCAGCCCTTTTTGCTCCTCTTCCGGCCCTAGCACCCGATTGACTTATTTCCCTTCCCGAGGACAAACCTTTGGGCTGCCCTACAGGATTAGTGAATTTGGAATTATTCTGAACAGCTATTACATATTTATTTGCTGCAAGGTTGATGTTCCATGGCTGATCATTTTGGCTGGAGACTGGTTTTCTGGCTGGTTCTGTTTGTGCTTCTTCTACCTCCTCATCATTCATTTCTATTTCAGGAGTGTCTGGTGGATCTTTCCCCAAATGAAGGACCTCACTGGATTTCACAAAGGCTAAGGGTCTCTGAGATAAGGGCATTGTACTGGTGTTCCTGTATTGCTGGTCTGTTTCGTGTCTAGCGACTAACGTACTGACGTTATTCTGTGCCATTTTCTTCTGCTTGGTGGCTTTGGTTCCTGAGTGTCAGCAAGGTCTTCTTTTGCTTTCTGCTTTGCCGTCTGGTTGTCACTAGACTTAACAAATGCTACGGGTCTCTGAGCTAAGGGCACTTTCTTTGTAATTTTGTTACTCTGATTTGTGTCTTCAATCTTTCTCTTTGGAGCTGAAAATTCAAAAGAAAAGTAAATACTTACTGAGTGCAATCAACTATACAGTCAATCTCTCTTTTTAAATCCCACATTCTCTTTTTTTTAACTTATGTAAATGTTACATTCTTTATAAGTAGAAAAAAGTACAAGAAAGACAGTTATAGAAGCAAACATTAATACTGAAGCTCCTGAGGGATATGCAAAATGATTTTCGAGGGATAAAACACCTCCTAATATCTATTTTCATTTATCTTAATCTCACTTATTCACCTTATTTTTGACCTTACGAAGTTTGCAAGATTCTGTTAATGCTTTAAATTACAATGCTATACATCATTACAATGAATACCAGTACAAAAAATGCTAGTAAAAATGACAAGAGGAAATGTGGTTAGTGATGCAAAACATTAACAAACACACAAAAACACACAAACACACACACACACAACACAACACACACAAACACACACACACACACACACACACACACACACACACACACACACACACACACACACACACACACCACACACACACACACACACACACACACACACACACACACACACACACACACACACACAGCCAATTCCAATCATTTACAAAGGAATGTTGGCGAGCAGGGGGAAGTCATCACCTCTCATGATTTTGGCTTCAGCGGCATCAGAAGCCTTGACGAATGTACGTTGAAGCCGCGTCTTCTGCATCTCTTTGTACTCTTTACCTAGATTGACACCAAGAGCTGAAATCTTTTTCATTGTCTCTGCTGGATACCTGGTGAAATAGGGGATACTTGAAGGCAGAAAGTCTTTAGAGGGCTAAGGTCTATAATCTGTAGGGAAAATTTGCTTGACAATGTTGCATGGACTTATAAAACAGCAAATAAGGATTATGGAAAGGAGGAGAATTAATATAAAACAATTCTGAAAAGTGTTAAATACAGAAAAGGATTAGAATAAGAAAGAACGAGAAGAAAAAATACAAATAGAAGATAGAAAAATAAGGCAACAACAACACAGCCTACCTGCACCCAAGCAGCTTAACATTTACATACACCTGTGCAAGGCATACCAGCTGTTCTTCAGGAACATTGCTCTTGTGTGCTAGCAAGAATTCTTTCTTGAGTTTCCAGTGTTCCTCACTCTCAAATGGGTATTTGTATTTCTCTACCTGCCAGTTGGTGTTAATACTCATTTTGAATTCCTGGAACATTAAATAAATAAATAAATAGCTTAAATAAATAAATGAATAAATAAACAAATAAAACAAATAAATATATATATGAATATGCATCTGTATGTGTATGTGTATGTATATGATATGTATATGTATATATATATATATGTGTATGTGTATATGTATGTGTATATATGTGTATGTGTATATGTGTATATATAAACATGTGTATGTGTATATGTGAATATATAAACATGTGTATATGTATAGACAGACGTACAGACGGACAGACTCATATATACATAGTTTCAGTTTCCCACATCCATAGAGTACATTAAATTTGGCCTGTTATGGACAGCATAACCAAGAATATGACACTTTTCATCTATGGTATTTTCTTCGCAAGTTGTGCAACACACAATAGTTTGATAGACATGTATAAGAAAATGTAATAACAGTATCACAAAAAGGAAAAACTATGCTCACTGATACATGCAATAATCTGCACAGGCAAAGAATGATAAAAAAAAAATCAAGAAAATAGTTTGTGAAAAATGCTGCACAGAGAGTAGGCCTGCACCCACAGTGATGGGTCTGGGGAAAACACGCACTGTAATTTCATTTCGCGAAATGGAATGCCGTATACGAAATGGAATGAAAAGAGGTCATTTTTTGTGTACAAACCTTTAGATACACATGCAGGCGTCCCCTCTTGAACCGTATCCAAATCCCTAGAGAGGATTAACTGTAATTTCGCCAGAGATTTCAAAGAATGGCTGATAATAGATGGCCCACGGCCTGTGGGAGAGCTAGGACGAAGCAGCTGGTCTATCGATTTTGTCTAGGTTAGAATTTTATTTCGCAGTTTTTATTTTCTTAATTTTATATATTATGTATCAATTAAATAATTACCATTAATTATGGAGACTAGACTACTTTTTATATTGTATATTATTATTCGTGTCTGACATTATTGCTGTTCAGCTGTTATTCTATTGAGCTTTTGCCAGATGGCAGCACTTCTGCTATGTTGGCCAGCAGGTGGCACAGAGCCTTGTTGACATGTTTTCCCGATTTGGTTTCCGTGCATCAATACCTGCAACACTTTAAGTTGAGCATATGAAACACAAGTGAGACATAAAAAAGATTATTTGTGCATGCACTGCGCATTTCGTAAATTAGGCAATATCATGTTCCATTTCGTATACAACATTCCATTTCGCGAAATGGAGTTCCATTATGTGTTTTCCCTACAGCGACAATGATCAGGTGGGGGTTTGTCTGCATAATGGGTGGGGGTTCTAGAGAGGTGCAGACACTTTTCATAAACAGTTACCAAAACGTCTATAACGTTTTACAATGAAAGAAAAAAAAAAAAACACAAAAAAAGAAAACAGTTGATTCATGCATACTACCATGTGTATACTTGAAACGAGGAATAATAATCGTAAGGTTGGATGCTGTGTGAAACCAAAAAATTACCCAATGTCCCAATGGTATTCACTTTATTTGTTAGCATTTGGGATGTGAAGCTTTCATACTGAATTACCTTGTCAACTATCATACATGATACATATGTATGCACTTATCAGTCCATAACTACCAAAGTCTAGACACTGATCCATCAACATACTTAAAACCCTAAACAATATATCGACCTACCTACAATTCCAACATATGTGTATTCATCACTAGTATTCTATCTATCTGTCTATGTATACAAATTGCATCTCTGCTTCAACAGCGGCAGATCACGAGTCAGAAAAGATCTCACACATCACAATAACGTTTAGACACAATTACACATATGATCTCAGGTCGATCACCTGTTTACCAGACGAGAATAACAAAATTACAAAATGAGCATTACCTTAGTAGTACTTAAAAAATATCAGAAAATCACAGCTCCTGCAAAGAACCCTATATCACTGCACGAGGCCTGCCTGATATTGGTTTACACAACGCATGGCCGATGTAAACAGTCCGAGGATAAGTGCCGATGGACTGGCCGAAATGATTTAAACGGCGTGTCAGATATTAAAGGCTATGTTATGACATGAAAACGCTCAAGTTCCTTCTATATACTTATGTACGTAATATATATAGATATAATTGCATATATATTCATACATATACAAATAAATACATATTTCTGTGGAACAACAACACATACATGAGTTCTCTNGTTGTAAATGGGGGGTTTTCCGCGCAATAAAAACTACATATTTGTATTGTATAGAGTTGATATCGGAGCAGCGGAGGTAATATAGAAAATTACCCCATTTCATATACAGCATTCCATTTCGCGAAATGGAGTTCCATTACATGTTTTCCCCAGACCCTCTGTAGAGTACATCCGTATTGTGAGGAATTACCCTTATTCTTCCTAGGACCTAAGGATTTATGATATTTACTTTGACATTACCATTATATTCCAGAAACTCTTAAATTATCGGTATCCCTATCGCTATTCTAATTTGTTCCCGCAGACGCAAGACACTACATCTTTTATTTACAAAATTACTTTTAACCCATTTCATGGTCACTACAAATGAAAACAATTTAACCTGTAAAGAATTTCCTTACCGCCTCAATGACAGTACTATAATATTGTCTAGGATTCGAATTCAACACTTCTTCAATAACCTATGACTGACATTAATATACAGTGTTTTAACTAATATCAGTACTTGAAAAGTGAGTCACCGAAAACTGCTTACACGAACCAACGACGGATTCACACGTCACTTTCAACGTTCTTGTTTGGATGATAACGAACCTAAGAATAATTTTAAAATTACTTGTCTTGTAACAGGTCACAAAACTTTAAAGTTTTCCCGAACATTAAACATTTTCACGAGGACTTTAGAACAAAAGGAAAGTAATCTTAGGCTGAGTATAATTTCAATGAATATTGAATTACATTTCAGACACCATGGTAAAGTCACAAGACAATCAATAAGCCTACATCGCGAAAGTAATAATGGAAATACAAATAACATTCCATGATCTTTTAGTCCTTTCGGTCAGTTTTTGATTAAAAACTGTATATAAACTATAAAAAACAAGTATGCATTCGTAGTCCATTAAGTGGCACAGCACGTCAGCGTAAACATCCCGGCCGCCTGTAACACCTGTGTAACAGCTTGGGGAACTGAAGAATTTCACCATGTTGCAATTACACTTTCTAGATGACTTGAGACGCATGAACATACGTCAGGTAAACTCATCAAAGCTAGGAGGCTAAAAAGTCTTGCGAAAATCTATAGTTTCTAACAGCAGATGGGAAATGGATTGAACGCGGCAGCTTGTCAGACCTGATTGTCAAGCCAACGGTCTTACGGTGCTTGCTGAAGGATAATCTCGAAAATGCAAGTCTTCGATCCATCAGAAGTGCTTTGTTTTATTTCTATTTTTCACAATTCCACACACATCACGTAATGAGCGTCAATATATAGATATAAAAAAAATTTCTCGCAAAGTCGGTCCTTTTTACCTAAAGCTGGATATCAGTGATAATAACGAATTTGTCTTCCATGAAAAATATGAAATGTATATAATATTATTAGCTAATGGTGATAACACACAAGGATGATGGTATTAAATAAATGCAAATTACACTCATTTCTTTCTGCCATTTGGCATATATGTCATGGTTCATTTGCTTTATTGAATGATCATGTTCATCCATATGTATTGGTGATATGGGTGCAAGGGAAGTAGCTAAAAGGAGGAAATTTTCTTCTATAATAAACACGACTTTCATGGCAACATAATTTATTTGTTTGATGGAAAGGGATTAGGTTTCATTTTGTTACAGATTTTCATTACCACCCCCATCCATCTAAGAAACAATAATTTTTAGAATCAGTCTGCACCTCAAATTTAATAGGTTTTGATATTGGTGGATTCCTCTTGATGTCTAGTGTTTATGTATAGGGATAGGGAAGATTAAAATCTATTGAGGTAATTGTTACAGAGAGCGATGCACCCTCCCAGAGACCATTTCACCATCAACGATCTTGATTTAATAGTCCCGTTAGCAGGGGAGGGCATGAAGTATATTTGGGAAATTATGGGGTGAAACAGGCATAAATAAGAAAAATCAAAATCAAAAATGTGTAAAACTAGCACAAAAATACTTAAGATCAGCCAGTGAAACTCTATTGATGTAACCACCATCTTTGAAATTCTACAGGCTGACAGGCCAGAAACCAAAAACTCTATGTGAACCCAACCCACTTTTCAGCAAAACTCTACAGCAATTCACACGTTCCAATCCCCCCCAAAATGTATTGACCAATAAACCAACCTAATATATCAGTATAAATTGTTGTGACTAGGCGTGCCCTTTGGGCACTGCCCATATCTATCTTGCCATGCATACTGAGGCGAAGACAATCTATCCTGGGGGGTGTTGGCGGGCAGATTATTGAGTTAAAGTTTATGATTGGAGTTGAGGACTTGGTCTCTGGTCTCTAGTAAAGAATTACTAAAGATATATTTTATTGATTATTGCCATTGAATATATCAAACATTTTATGAGAATAGCTTTTTCTTAAATTATAACAATACCCATTGTTCACAGTATTTTGCAACATGGCACGTAGTCCCCTAGTTTTATTTATTTTAGACTTGGGCAGCAAATGGGACCGAACTGGAGTGTGCGCATGTGGCGGTGCTGCCTTCCCTCTTTCACGCATATGTGTTTGTCTATGTATATCTGAGAAAATATGTTTGCAAAGATCTACAAAAACCCATGCAAATACATGCAAACATATGTAAATGTGCTCAGAAAGAGTGGCGGGCCTGGTTTCAGCACACGCCGAAAGCATACAGCGGTAAAAGCCATTTAGCCCGGGGTGGCGGGCTTGGTGGCTGATATTCCGTGGCCCGCTCAGCTCCCAGGCCGCTTGGCCGCCCATTGCTCGAAGGGATCGGCTGTCAATTGCACTGTGCATCATATGATGCCATCCGCAGCCAATGGGTTAAGATGGGTGTCCCACATATGAGACCGCCAGAAAAGTAAACATTACCAGGCATCCTGCTGGCGTGACGCTAGATCGAAGCTCGCGCTCTAATTTTGTAGCCCGTGGTGCGCAGCGGGTGGGGAGGTTCCCAGACTTGCCCACGCACTGATTTTGAAGCCGCCCGGAAAATACTATTTTTGTCTTGGAAATGTACCATCGCTAGTGGGTTAAATAAATGGATATTATCCCTAACCTACATCCATTTGAGCACTATGGTGCCATAGTAGCACTACTTATTTTGTCAAATGGAAAAGTAGGGCAGCTTATGGAATGCCATTTGAGTATAGGTTACTGAGAGTGACATGTGGAGATAAAGAAATCGAGTAAGAAACAACATAGTTTTGCTGCAATATCCTCATCTTTACTGGTAAATGAAGAAAATGTCCGCTGCATATTACAGCTCAGAGACTAAGTTTACAACACCCTTGTACAACCAGAGTTCTTTGCTTATGTCTACATTATTTTCTATATGCTGCATTTTTGGTTAATCCACATTTTATGTAGACCAGTTTCAAGCAACCTGGAAACATTTCCGATTAATTATTTTGTTATCCATTATTATATCATATTTCTTTATACCTTCCTTTCCTTATTTTGTTTTATACTTTATAATTGGTTTTCTATCTACTGTAGGTACTTTATATTTTCAGTTTTCCTTTTCATTAACTTTATTAATTCTTAACTATCTAAGTACATTACTGCGTCTTTACAACCAGCCATTCCTTGAAAGGAAGCCGGTGAGAAGTGTTTTATTTTTTAGTATTGCATTGAATCTGGGTTATTCTTAAAAATATACAGTGCAATGAAGAAGAAATAGACTAGTAACCATTCCAATTTGATATATGAGCCCAACAAGTGCCCCAAATACCCCCCCCCCCCTAAGAAAATAAAAAGTGATGTGATTAAAAACAAAGCAATCCAAACAGCAGAAAGAAACAAAATGAGCCTGGGGGCTCTCCTCATTGACCCCCTCCTAATCACTGTATTTCTCTTGCTTGTCCCTCGCAATATCTTGCTCATTGTTGTCAAGAGAGATCTTAGTAGACAGACTCTGAGGCCCAGTGTAAGGGATCATCCTTACCTTGGGCTTCAGCCCTCACCTCAACTAATTTTGCTTGGTCTTTTCTTTTCCCCTATCCTCTTCTGTATCTTCATCCCCTTCTTCTATCCCATTCTTTAGGTGTGAGAGCCATGCTGTAAGGATGAAAGGCTTTCTTTGTGTCAGTCATGAACAGCCTCCGGGAGCCATGGGCAAGGTTTTTCCCTTGGTCTATTGCCTAGCCCTTACCCCTTATGGGGACCCTGAGGGGCAGACTGTTTCTTAGTTTATTCAGGCTCACTATGGCCAATAATGAAGATTCTTTATCATCAATAGGGGGCAATAAGGCTTGCCCCCTAATCAACTAGCCTATCTAAATTTGATTTTGATGGTTTCCGGACCCCTGCCCCTCCTTTGACAATGGCTCCAGCCACTGATACTAATACCCCTCTTCGATGCTTACTGACAACTCTGTTCATTCTAAAACACCCACCCAGGTTATTACTCAACCTCCAGAAAGCACCCATTCCTCTCTCCTAACATTCTCTTCTCCTCCTACTGCACAGTCCTTTTCAATGTCTACCCTGTCATCCCTTGTTACTACTCTTCATCCTTATTGTCCTTCTCCCCACATAAGTACTCCACTCCACACCACCCCATATTCTTCTCACCCTTGTCCTTCTACTGCCTCTACCTCTGCAAACCTTTTGACTACTCATTTTGTGATTCCCCTCACGGCCCCCTATTCTGGGAATACCCTTCTCTTTCAACAGTGCTTCCAAAAACAAGTAGGCAAGGTGACCTTTCATAGTCGCTGTGATTGTTCACGCCTTGTCACAATTTCATCTGAATCCCAAACTCGTGTACTGTCTACCCTAACTGACCTCACTGGTAAACACATTCCTGCCGAACCTCACTCCTTTCTTAATACTTGTACTGGAACTTCTCCTATCTACAACAAGGACTGGTCAGATTGAAAGTGACCTACTATCCTGCCTTGCTGATTATTATGCAGTGGCAGTAGTGAAATTTAGCTTCCATGGATATGACCTCCCCCATGAAATTTATACAGGTAGATTGTGTTACCATATCTGACCACATTGAGCCCTTCCTCATCAATGTCAGAAATGTTGGCATTTTAGCCACCCAGCCAAACACTGTCGCTCCACAGCCTGCTGCCCTCTTATGTGCCCAACCTAGTCATGACCATTCAAATTGCCCTGCTCAGTCACATACATGTGCCAGTTGAGGAGACTCCTATAGTATATTTTAAAGGAGCGTCCTTGCCTATAAGCTTTAATGTGAGGTAGCAGTCCTCATATCAAACTAGGCCACACTCTACATAAGGCCAGACAAGAAGCACAATAACAAGGTTTTTCTTTCTCAACTTATTCCAAAACAGTCCTTTGCTCAACTGATTTCAAAACAGTCTTTCTGCATCTCCAGTATCTCTTCCCTGTACCCTAAACCATCCTACCCAGTCAAATTCGTTTTCCAGTCTAAATCCAGATACTCCAGTCTCTACCACTTCCCCAATACAAAACCCTCCTCCTCACTTTATTTATTGCACCAGGCAACCTAAACCTTCCACACCACCCTCTCTTCCTACATCCTCTCCTACACCTTCCTCTTCTTCTGCTCCTCAGATATCTATCTCTTCTCCTCATAAGAGAACCATTGTTTCTCAGTCCTTTTCACCCAGCTCCCCTCCAGAAACCTTTGAAGACATCCAAAACTTCCTAAAGATGAGTCAAGAGAATAATCTGCTCCCTCATCCACCCCCCAATCCCTCTGTCCCTACTCTATCTACATTTAAAGTATTTGCAGATATCCATCCTCCTCCTCCTCAAGTTCCCTCTACCCCCCTTCCTCCTACACCCTCCCAAAATACCCCACCCTCTCTACTGCTCCCACTTGAATACTTACATGAATCCCCTCTGTCACAACAGTGTCGTTCTCCAGACCCCTCCCCTCTAGACATTCTTCCTGATACTTCACCACATTCCCCAGTCCCCCTTTCTCATCCCCTGGATTCTTCTCCTCTTACTTCTCCAACAGCTAACTCTTTTTTCCTTTAGGGGACCATCCCTCGTGGTAAGGGTGAGAGTCGAGGATTTGGGGTTGGAATGGTCGAAAATGAGTTTTGGTTAGTTTCATATTTGTATATGAGTATAGAATTATCCATGGGAATATAAGCTCCTGCAATGAAAAATTTAGGCAATGGCTAGAACTCCGAGTCTTATTGCCACTGTCTCAGCGATTTTCACCTTTCCGCACTCTTTACAGGATTGAATATGATGCATTGTATGATGACATCACCTATTGAACTGGATCACAGGCAGATAAAAGTGTGTTATTATAACAGTTGCTTCTCAAAGTGAAAGATATATGTGGTATGAAAAACGAAGATAAATAAAAAATTTACTACGTGACTTTTCAAGTTTCTTTCTCATAGAATAAAGCAGATATGATTCGATTTTCACAAATTAATCACACGAGTATGTTCAGGGTTTGATGCCCTCCCAAAACCTAGCTCGTTGTCATTGTGGGAGGGTTTAAGAGACAGGGACTGAGACCCAATGTAGAGGATTACCCCTACCTTGGGCCTCAGCCCCTGTCTCAACTAATTTTACTTGGTCCTTTCTCCTCTTCTTTCCTCTTCCGTAGATTCTTTAGTCCCTTCTTCTATCCCACTCCTAAGGTATGAGAGCCGTGCTGAAAGGATGAAAGGCTGGCTTTGTGTCAGTCACGAACAGCTTCCGGGAGCCATGGGTACAGTATTCCCTTGGTTAATTACTTAGCCCTTACCCCTTATGGTGACCCTAAGGGGTAGACCATTTTTTTTCCCCCAAGTTTATTCAGGCTCACCATGGCCAGTAATGAAAATTTGTTACCCTTAATAGAGGCATTAAGGCTTGCCCCTTCATCAAATAGCCTGTCTGAATTTGATTTTGATGGTTTTCTGACCCCTGCCCCTCCTTTGACCATGGCTCCGACCACTGATGCTAATACCCCCTCTTCAACGCTTACAAACAACTCTAACCATTCTGAAACAATCACCCAGGTTATTACTCAACCCCTAGAAAATACCTTTTCCTCATCCCCAACATTCTCGTCTTCATCCCCAACTACACAACTCTCTTCAATGTCAGCCCCCTCTTCCCTTATTACTACTCTTCATCCTTATTGTCCTTCTCCCTGCAGAATTACTCCACTTCACACCACCCCATCTTTCTCGTGCCCTCGTCCTTCTACTACCTCTACCTCTGCATACCTTCTGGGTACTCTGTTTGGCCCAGCCAAGTGGGATCAATTCTTTGTGATTCTCCCCACAGCCCCCTATTCAGAAACAAGTAGGCAAGGTTACCTTTTGCAGTCACTTTGATCATTCACCCCTTGTCACAGTTTCATCTGAAGCCCAAGCTCTATCTACCCTAACTGACCTTACTGGCAAACCCATTCCTGCCAAAGCTCAACCAACTCTTAATACTTGTACTGGAACTGTTTTTATTCCCATGTATAACAAGGACTGGTCAGACTGTGAAAATGACCTACTTTCCTGCCTTAATGAATATGATGCAGTGGCAATACAATGTTACACTCTTCCTCCTAGAGGCCAAAGTAAATCCCACATCAGTATTGCCAAGATTAGCTTCCATGGACAAGACATCCCCCATGAGGTTTATATTAGTGGATTATCTTTTCATGTCCGGCAGTATCAACCCCTTCCTTGTCAATGTCAAAAATGTTGGCGTTTTGGCCGCCCAGCCAAATATTGTCACTCAACAGCCCGCTGCCCTCTATGTGCCCAACCTGGTCATGACCTTTCAAATTGCCCTGCTCAGTCATGTACATGTGCCAATAATGGAGACTCCCATAATGTGTTTTATAGGAGCTGCCCTGCCTATAAGTTTGAATGAGGTAGCAATCCTCAGATTTAAAATAGGCCTCACTCTGTGTGAAGCCAGACAGGCAGTGTGACGAAGAGGTTTTTCTCTCTCAACTTATTTCAAAACAGTCCTACACTCTGCTCCCCCACCATCTACACAAAATATTTCTGCATCTCTCCAGGTATCTTTTCCCTATACCCAAAACCTATGTCCTATATCTACTCACCCTATCCACCAGTCAAATCCATTTTTCATCCTAAATCCAGATACTCCAATCTCTACCACTTCCCGGATACCTAGCCCTTCTCCTCACTTCAGTAGTTGTACCAGACAACCTAAACGTTCCACTCCACGCTCTCCTACTACATCCTCTCCCACACCTTCCTCTTCATCTATTCCTCTGATATCCATCTCCTCTTCTCCTCCTTCGAAGAGAACCTTTGTTTCTCAGTCCTCTATACCAAACTCCCCTCCAGAAACCCTTGAAGACATCCAAAACTTCTTAAAGATGAGCCAAGAGAATAATCTGCTCCCTCATCCACCCCCCAATCCCTCTGTCCCTACTCTATCTACATTTAAAGTATTTGCAGATATCCATCCTCCTCCTCCTCAAGTTCCCTCTACCCCCCTTCCTCCTACACCCTCCCAAAATACCCCACCCTCTCTACTGCTCCCACTTGAATACTCTCACAAATCCCCTTTATCATAACAGTACCCTTCTCCAGACCCCTCCTCTTCAGACATTTTTCGTAATGCTTCACCACCTCCCCCAGTCTCCCTTTCTCAAGCTCTGGATTCTTCTCCTACTTCTCCAGCAGCCACCTCTGTTTTCCTTGATCAATGTCCCTATTCCTTCCCCAGTCACAGATACACTAATTCACTCAGTTGCTCTAGCCCCTTATATTCCCCCAACCCCTTCCCAAAATACCTCATTCTCTCAACCACCCAAACTACCCCCCCCCCCCCCCCCAAAAAAAAAAAAAAAAAAAAATCCTTCCCTACTATCCCTCCTACTCCCTCCTGGATACACATGTGAATCTCTTTTATCACAATACCCTTCCTCAGACCCCGCTGTCCCTATTGAACCCCCAGACACTACTCCTTCACCTACTCCTGATCCGTTATCTCAACCCTCAGATACCTAATCCCCTACTACTAAGACAACCATATTTACCTTTGTCACCTATTATCCCTATTCCTTCCCCAGTCACAGATACAATGCAATTAATTTAATTGCTCTATTTTCTTAACCTTTCCCACCTATTAATTACTACTCTACTTCATTTACTTCCCTCCTTTCCCATTTCATTAACATACTCTCCTACAACACCCTCTAATCTTTGATATGTAACACCCTCCCCTCTCAATTGGATTCTTCTCTAACTCTTCAACAGCTATCTCTGTTCTTCCTTTAACATTTTTCTTATACCTTCCCCGAGACAGATACACTATAATTCACTAAATCGCCCTCCCCTCCCCTTTATACTGATTTCTGCTTAAATTCATTTGCTCCCCATTTCCCCCTTTTCACTACCCTACTATCCTATAACGTTCTTAAACCTTTGACATCTAACACATTTTATCGTAATCTTTAAGTCTCCTTTGCCCTTTCTGACGCAATACTTTACCATAGTGCTACATGACCTTTGATGTCTTGCACATTTATTTTTTCAAACATTAAACATTAGGGTTTGATGGTAAGACATGAGCAGTTACAGGTCTGTATCTCTAAAAATAAACTCGCAACGAATTGATATTTAGAAGGGCTGGGTACTTGTCAGCGTCAATGGCTGTCTCGAAGAGACCCAGCCGACAGATTTCCTAGTGTCGCCATCATTTTAAACTTTTCTGATTGCAATAATTTTAAGGATGTGCTTTCATTTGAAACTAAATAATCAATTAATCATTATGTCATAAATCCATTTTATGGAAAAGATAAATGTAAAGAAAGTGTATGATATAATTTATTCATGAAAACTCCTCAGATAGACCTGCAAATGTCTGATACATATTGTTACATCATAGGAAGAAGCGTCCACGATAAATGAATGTAAGTGATTTTCAAAATATTTTTGATATATCAACGTTTTCTGAACAGTTATTTATAACGAACAAGAAACAATTCATTGTCCCTTCATACCAAGTACTCGGCTTGTGACTAAACGTTTATTGCTTGTTTCAAGGTGGAATCACGTGGTTAGAAGATGTGGAAGAAGAGTAGGCTGGAATAAAAAGGAAGTAAATAATAAATATAAATCATTATAGATCTAATGGGTACATGTGTATGTACACATATTCACGTGCAAGTATATGTACTTTAACAATGATTTACATGCGTATACACATGTAAACGAATGTTTACTCTTAGAAGATATTAATAAAAGAGATATAAAACAAGAAACAACTGATTTTATATAACAGTCATATTGTCTTGGGTCAGGATTTGCCCCTTTTCTTGGGAGTCTTTTGTTTGTTTGTTTCTATAACTCGGAGACTAATGATCATAACTTTAAGCAGCAAAGTGCATTTGAAAGAGTGATGATAGTAATTTCTATGGTAATGAAATGGTGAAGATTAATAGATTAAAAAATACAGAAAATTATTTTCCAGTATCCAACTTTTTGTTTGCCCGTTTTTCAATTTTTTCTTTTTTCAAGCTACAGTTGATCCTTCATCCCAGAATTCTTATCCAATTAAAATTTTGGATATATTTTTGGAAACCATGTGAAAATGCGCACACAACTTCATATCGTATTTTTGAAATTTTGCTTTTATACAAATTTTTGGAAATTGTTAAAAGATTAATAATGACTTTTTCTACTTTTTTTTTCAGAGGAAACAATCAAATTTTGAAAAAAGCATATTTAGTTGTCTTAGAAATTCATTGATGTTCATACACATTTTTTCCATGACATAATTCATAATCCTCTGGGACAAGGATCAACCTTGCAGACACATGTGAAAAGAAAAATTTAAAGGCTTCCCCACATGGGAACCCCCATAAATGTGATGTAACAGTTCTCAGATTCAAACTGTGTCTCACCCTATTTGAGGCTAGACATGAAGCACAATGACAAGGTTTTTCTCTTTATACTTATTCCAGAACTGTCCTCTGTTCTGCTCCCCTCCCATCTTCACAAGATATCTCACCATCTCCCCCAATATTTCTTCCCTCTACCATGAAGCATCCTACCTTTACTCTAACTCTCCCCCTGTCAGATTCCTTTTCCAGTCTTAAATCCAGATAGCCAATCTCTGTCCTTTCGATGCCTTCCCCACCTCCTCGCTTTACATGTCATACCAGACAACCTAATGTTCCACTCCATCATCATCTACCACTTTATCCTCTACACCCTCCTCTTCTACCACTTTATCCTCTACACCCTCCTCCTCTACCATTTTATCCTCTACACCCTCCTCTTCTACCACTTTATCCTCTACACCCTCCCTTCCTCTCCCTCCTCTTCTACCACTTTATCCTCTACACCCTCCTCTTCTACCACTTTATCCTCTACACCCTCCTCTTCTACCACTTTATCCTCTACACCTTCCTCTTCTACCACTTTATCCTCTACACCCTCCTCTCCCTTTGCTTCTGGAACATCTATCCCCTCATCTTCTCTTCACATGAGAATGTTCATTTCTCAGACCTCCTCCCACTCTTTTCCAACAAACCCCATCCTCCCCTCCATGTGCACCTTTCCTTCTTCCTTCTCCATTATCCTTACTTCTCCCATCTGGTTGCTCATGTGAATCCCTTCTGTTGCAATAGTGTCCTCTGGATCCCTCCCCTCCATACATTCTTCCTGATACTTCACCACTTTCCCCAGATTCTGTTCATGCTATTTCTCCAATAACCATCTCTACCCATATTACCTGTTGATTTGCTTCATAATAGCTCTTTGCCAGTTTTCCTTAAACATTGTTCATATTGCTTCCCCAGCCACAAATACTCTCCATTTCATCCAGGAACCCAATGCCCTTAACCCTTTCATTTACTACTCTCCAATTTACTTCATTTGCACTCCCTGTTTACTCTTTTCCCTATCATACTATCCTTTAACACACTATAACCTTTGACATCTAACATATTTTATCCTAATTGTTAATTCTTTTTTGCCCTTTTTGCCACAATATTTTAACATAGTGCTATATGACCTTTGATGACATGTACATTTATTTGTTTCAAACATTAACCTTTATGGTTGAAATAAGGGTAAGTAATAAACCTCTGGCATATTTCTGCAACTGGGACATGGTTATTGCATTCACAGATTTTAATGTTATCCCTAGGATCATAACAATCTTAGTATGAGATGGTTTTCACCAGAATGTTGTGAAAGAGTTCAGAAACAAGTTGAACTATAAATGAAATCCACCCTCCAGTCCCTCTGTTCCTATTCCTTCTACATTAAAAGTATTTGCTGATATCCATTCACCTTCCCCTCAAGTTTCTCTGTCCCCTCTTCCTCCCAATCTTTTGCATCACACCCCATCCTCTCTTCTATGTGCACCATTCCCTCTACATTCCCCATTATCCATACCTCTCCCACCTGGATGCTCATGTAATTTCCTTGCCACAATAATGTTTTTCTCTGTATCCCTCCCCTTCTGACATTCTTCCTGATACTTCACCATCTTCCCCAATCCCCTTATCTCATTCCCCAGATTCTTCTCATGCTATATCTCCAATAGCCATCTCTTCCTGTATTACTCAATGATTGTTTCACAATAGCTCTTTTGCCAGTTTTCCTTTAATAATGTTCCTATTGCTTCCTCAGCCACAGATACACTCCATTTCATCTAATCACCCTTTCCTTTACTAT
>NW_020868954.1:264440-266940 GCF_003789085.1 Penaeus vannamei
CTTCGAGCCCGAGCACGAGAGGCGGCCCACGCTGCAGGAGGCCGAGGCCTTACTGTCCGCCCTGCTGGCGAGTCTCGGCGAGACCGAGGCCGAGGCTGAGGACGACGTGGAGGCCGAGGAGGAGAGTCGGGAGGCCGAGGCTGAGGACGACGTGGAGGCCGAGGAGGAGAGTCGGGAGGCCGAGGCTGAGGACGACGTGGAGGCCGAGGAGGAGAGTCGGGAGGCCGAGGCTGAGGACGACGTGGAGGCCGAGGAGGAGAACCGGGAGGCGCTGGAGGAGCGGCGCGGGGCGCTCAGCCTTCCGCTGCGACGACGGCCTGTGGTCCCCGGGCCTCCGTCGGCGCCTGCTTTCCTTTCGTTGCAGACGGAAGGAAGGGCACAGTGCAACTGAAGGGAGGAAATAAGGCGAGAAAACACTGGAATTTGAATTCATTTGTTGAGCTTTAAAAAATAAGATAAGTAAAAGTAGTATATAATCAAAAAGAAAAAACATATATGAAAAAGAAAAGAAAAAATAAAGAAATATGTGTCCTACCACAGAACCTGCATCGAGCATCCTGTTGACAGGCCCACGACTTGTGTCCCCGCCTGCAGCACTTGAGGCACAGGACTGGCGGCTCCAGAGGGGGATGAAGAAGAAGAAGAAGAAGTAGAGGAGGAGGAGGAAAAGAAGAAAAAGAAAAAGAAAATGAAAAAAATATATATGTAATTAAAAAAGAAAAAAGTAAAAAATTATTGAGAAAAAAAAAATATATATATATATATACATGAAATATGAAGCGCGCGCGTGTGTGTGTGTGTGTGTTTGTGTCGGATTTTCTATGTGTGTGCGTGTCTAGATTTATTTGCATCCGCGCACATCTACGCGTGCACGAGAGCGATGACGAGGAATGATTAGAAATATTTCCCTTTTGTCGTAAAAGCAGCTTTGTTCCTAAGTTCGGCGCGAACCAGTCCACAGAACGGAGGACAAGCGAACAGAACTTCTTAAACCTTTCCCTCATTCTTCATTCCAAGAAGAAATACCATATTCTGATAGATGGGTAGATAGATACATGGCTATTACGCATTTACAATAAGGGGTTGAATGCGAGCGTGTAACGAGATCCAATCCTCCTAAACCCGTGTCATCCTTGCAATCCCATTCTCCCGAGAGGCGCTCCGATCGCTTCTTCCGACTGTTTCCGACTTCAGCGCCATCTCCTACCTCCCTTATTCACCTTCACATGGTTTCCCCATTCATCCGTATGTTGGAGGACGCGCTGTGCACCTTCTGTTTCCATTACCATCCCTCCCATTGCGTTACAGACTGCAGCAATTTGTTTAAACCGGACTTTGACCTTAGTACTTGGGGTCTGACAGCCATGGTTGACGCTTGACCGATGGCAGTCAGCTGATGCCTCATGCGCCAGGTCGACCTGGCCGCCATCTGGGTGGGGTTTGATTAGGTTACTGGATATCTCTCTGTGACGGGGGGGGGTGTTGTGTGTTTGTGTTTAGTATCATTTTTTTTTTCTCCGTTTTTTATTGTTATTATTACTTTCTACTTTCCTTCTTTGCCTCCTGTTACTGTTACTCTGTTATTATGCTCCTCTTTCTCCTTTTCTACTTCCTCCTTCTCCTATTCTTCTACTTCCTTCTATTTCTTCTACTCCCTGTCTTCCTCTTCCATTTCCTCCTCCTCCTCCTTCTCTGCCCTCAAACCAAAAATAACTACACCGGAAGTTGTCTGCTCAGCGCCCCACCCACCCCCACCCACCCCCACCCTAACAGGTGAGCCAGCCAAAGTCGAGATTTGTTTGTTTGTTATGTGATGTGCGCACACGTGTACACACCGCCGGTCGAGGCTGGTGTACATGCTGGTGTACATGCCAATTGTGTCGCAGGAGAAGGCTGTATATCATATTTCTCTGTGTATTTATTCGTATGTGTTGTGTATGTATGTATGTACGTATGCACGTATGTATGTTTGTGTGTTTGCTTGTTTCTTGTCATGAATGAATTTTTTTGTGACTTTTTTCTGTCATGGCGAAATATTTCTGTTTTCTGCCAGTAAGTTTTTTGGTTTAACCAGCATAAACAAGTGGCGGTCTCAGATAAAACATTTCCACGAATTCCTTTGAATTTTGAAAAGAATAAATAGATGATAATGGTAGTAATGTCAAATAGCAATAATTATTATTATAATAATAACAATGACAATGATAATAATAATTATAGCAATAATAATGATAATAATGATAATGGTAATAATATACTAATAGCAGTGGCAATAGTACAAAAATGCAATAATGAAATATACATATATGTTAATAGCAATAATAATGATAATTAACAATAATAATGATAATGATTATAACAATAATAGTAATAATGGTAACAGCAACAACAATAACAATAATACCGATTAGAAGAAATATACTGGTCATAATGATCATAATGCTAATAGTGATAATAATAATGACAATAACAATGATAATGATAAAGATAATAATAATAA
>NW_020868954.1:286940-291940 GCF_003789085.1 Penaeus vannamei
TATGATTAGTAAAACGATTTAGATATTTCCATTTACAGCGTGATTTGGTTTTACTTAAAACATCATTTTATTCACTTAGCGTTCAGAAATAGACGGCGGATATGTCTATGGGATGTAGGTGTTCGATCACCTATTTCAAAATTAGTCCAAGAAGTGTTTGGATGTTCACAGGAATTGCAAGGAGACAGCAGCGAATGATGTGAATATGCAATTTAATGATAATGATTATAACGATAAAGTTAATAGTAGTAAGTAGTCAGTAGTAATTGATTACATAATTATTATTATTATAATCATTATAATTAATAATAATAATAATGATAACAATAATAATAGTGATAATAATGATAATGATAATATAATAATGTAATGATAAATGATAATAATAATAATATAATAATATAATGATAATAATAATAATATAATAATAATAATAATAATAATAATAATAATAATAATTAATAATGATAACAACAATAATAATAATAATAATATAATAATAATAATAATGGTAATTAATGCACGATATATTATGATAATAATGTAGTAGTCAAAGTAATAATGATCATAGTATCATAGTAGTAAGTAATAGTTAATAATGATAATGATAATGATAATAATAATACTTATGATAATAATAATGGTAATTAATAATTAATAAATAATAATAATAATAATAATTAATAATAATGATAATGTAATGATAATGATATGATAATGATAATGATAATGATAAAATAATGATAATATAATAACAGTAATAATGATAATAATAATAATGATAATAATAATAATGATAGTGATAATAATAATGATAATGATAGTAGTAATAGTAGTAGTAGTAATTTGATAATAGTAGCAGCAGTAATAATAATGATAACAACATATGAATTAATAATAATGATATATGACCTTTCCCATATTTACTAAAAACTAGTGGCACTAAGGAAAATAATTGTAAAAAAGGAATGAATAACAAGTATAAGAAAAAAAGAATAGATTATCATTTGACATTAGATTGTGAAATACAGAGAGCATAAAATTACAATTGCAGTAATAATGGTAATAATGATAATCTGCCACGGAGGCATTCGCGTACTCGCAAAATTCATACCGAATTCATTTATGATTTTAAAACTATGATTATGTTCAGCGGAGGTAAGCAGGAAGTAATGAGATGTGCGTAAAAGTAATTAATTCGTTCTGCGATGAATTACGACATTTGGATATATTTTGTACACTCTTCTTCGTCGTGTAAATAGACCAGCGTTGCCTTCACAAATGTGGTGTCGGTGTTGAAATAGAATAGGCCTACATATATCGATAAAAGATTGTTTGTAAGGATCTGTCCCACCACCGGGCCTAACCTGCCATAAACACACATTTAGGTCGAAGCAAAGAAATTAATCTTGTACGTTCTCTTATTATTTTTTTTATCGTATATTAATGTAGTTTTGCTCTTACATCCATGATTCGCTTTGCAGTCTTTCCATGATGCTGTAAAAGATACTATACTTTTTTTTTAAGGTGTATGCTCCTAATTCCCGTTGCTTCACAACACTTTGCATTTTATTATATTTAGCTTTCATTCATTCTAATTAATTTCCCTTAGTCTACATGTCATCTTACTTTACTCTTTCTGCTGCTTTATCCTTTCTTGGCTTTTAACCATAATCATTTGCTTTACTTTTTAGTATATAGGTTCTATATCCACTATATTTCTTATGGTTCCGTACTTTTTCACACTATATTTGTCACAAAGCATGATGGATCTTATTATCCTTTTCAGTACCTTGGGTAAATTCATCATCCGCAATCCTAGTTTATTATGTATATATCATATTGGATTGATTCTGTGGATGTGAGTACAGCAAGTTGGTTATTCCTTTCTTGTAATATACAGTAATAAGGCGGAAGAACCTACTATACTCCAATAACAAATCAAGACATCTGTGTATATAGTTTCGGCTACGGCATTGTAGCTTGGTGTGCAGGTTCTAAAACCTGCATAGGCTCTACAGAGATGTATACGGATGTTATGAGTGTCACATAGCTTCCTGTCGCTACTGATTAGCAGCAAGGGGCCGATTCTCCTGTCTCACCTTCGTACTCAAAAGAAAATATAAGTAAAGCTTGGTTGTTATAACACTAAAAACTGCTACCGTGTCTAACAGAATAATCTACCAACTCACCGCCATTGTTAGATGCAAATAAGAATGACAATCTTAGAAATGATCTCGTTTCTCATTCTTCAAAGCGAGAATTTTTTGTCGAAATAAGGAATGTCGACGCCATTCCCTTCCGAATCACAGCTTCCGCAGAATCCCAAAAGTAGAAAGGAAAAAAGAAGAAAAATAGAGATGATATTATGGGTAGGGACGGGGGGGGGGGCATTTATGGACAAAACTTTGAATGACTTTAGTTTGACCAAGTTGAGAGAAATCTGTTTTACAGCTGCGAAATTGAGCTACTAAATAATTGACGTAGCTGGTTTCAGAATGCAAATAGACAGTTGTTCATTCATCAGCTTCCCGTTTCAATGTTTGTAAATTAGTGGGATGCTTTTAATATCAATTAATATATATGTAAAATAAGAATGACTATGAAAGTTCTCAAATTATAATACCTTAACGACATAATTATCATTTTATTATTACTTTCGTATTTCTTTCCCTATTGTGTCTTGCCTATCTCTGCCTGTCTTTATCGCTATCGATCCTTTGCTTATCCATTGCAATCTGTGATTACAGATCCTCACGAGTGCTTCCTTTCTATATTTTGAACTTAAAACGCAGATGGAAATCGAAGCAGATTGTCAGCTTATTATTGTCATGAATATTATGGTTATTACCATAGTGGTAAGAACTGTAGAATGAGCATGGCAGTATAAATGAGCAGACTGCTTCACAAGGCGTTTGTTTCGTGGAAATCATCAGATTATTTAGCAAAGAACACCTATTTACGGGAGCAGCTCTGAATTTTCGTGGAATTGCAAATGAATATAGATATTTTTTTCACTTAAATGACACGAATAGTGACCATTCACAATACATGTATTTCAAATCATAGCAAGCTAGACCACATGCGTGAGCTGAAATCTGAAAAAATGTAGGTCCCCTTCAGCTTCTTCAAATTAACTTTATTTTTTATAAAGCTATTATTTATTTTATTTCCCTATATTTCGAAACAATTATTTGGTGTTGCTACTAGTACTTTGCCTTGTATTTGAGACACCATCTATAATTACATGTGTTGCTTTTGTTTTCATCTTTACATGATTTCTTTTACTTTACTGATGCACGTATTGTTTCTAATGCGATGCCACGGTGTTCTGTGATCGGATGAAAAAGTCGATACAATACCAATACCAAATGAAAATCAGATTCTACTACCAGATGATCAAAAAAGACAAATTAACATGTTTAAACGCTGTAGAAGCTTGTGAACGTTTGGCGTAACTAAATTCGAAAGAACTTTTGAGGTTATAAATCATCGCGAAATGCATCTAAAGCGAATGAGATTCACATCAAGGTTTTGCTAGACATGATCACCATGACGGGATCACCAAAAGCGTGCAGCATAGTCATGTTATTTATACTGTTATATTGACTGATATAGAAAACAAAGACGCAGTAAACATTTTTATGCTGATCTTCGACAAATTGGAAGAAATTTATTGGTGGGCAAATAGAACTGAGACCTTAACGAACAGCAGTTTTCCGTAATTATTGGTCACCCCTTAACCCCCACCCCCTGAGCAAGTCATTACTGAATATAAAGAATTTCCGATGTGTTGGACATATAAAAATGCACTGTGTGGTGAAATAATGGCTATATAAGACAATGCCGACTATGTAACCAAGAAATTAAGTTACTATATCCGTGCAGATACCCCTACAAGAGCTCCCGGGGTGTTGTATGTTATAAGATACTTTACGTGTGACGTCATAACATGGCGCTTATTTTTGTTTCGAGTATGGGCTTCGGAGCCCTTACGACATTGTTGTGGATCCGATGTGAGATACAACATTGTATACTGTTCTGAGTATCCGGCCCCTGAGCTGTGAAGCTAAAAGTGGCGTTACCTTTCTATTTCGACTTTACTAAAATGTTGGGTAAAAATAATTTGCCATTCAACAGATTTTAGAGTGCTGTTGGTTTTAAAATGGCTTAAAAGTTACTGAAATATTCTTGTATTGAATGTGTCCATGTATTATGAGGGATACATTTCGTGCAATTTGAAATCTGTTGGAAATGCCTTAGGAATCGGATGCTTCAGCCATAATCTTTTCTGAAAGTCAACAATGTATTCTAGTTCGAATGTATTTGGAAGAATGTATGAAAGACTACAATATATATCAATTTTTTTTAATTTGTATATTTCTTGACAATCACACGTGCTTGAGAGAAAAAAATATATAAAATATAGAAGCTGAGGGAAAACAACAGAAAGGCTTTGTCATCGGTGTACAGTTTATTTAACCACCACCTACATTTTCAAAATTTATTAACAAATTTCTTCATTGCCTACATCAGAAAAAATAAACTATCTGTGTTTCTTTACATCATTTCACTACAAACATACGGTTGTCTATTCTGTCACACTTATAATGTTGGCATATATTTTCCTTATGATATTTATTTTCTTTTATATTTAAGTGTTTTGATGCAATTGTGATGTTTCCCTTTCAAAGGCAGCTTGCAATATTTGTAATTCACAAAAGCTATTCTGAATGAAAGAAATTAAAGATCTTCAACATAGATAACAATGCCATCACAACATCATTAATTATCAACCATGTGCATAAAAACCTACCATTTGCAATGCAATCTTTCGTGTTCTTTGTTCATTAAAATATCACATTGGTTCCATAACCATATTATATACAACAAAATCCTTTTTTCTGGATATATGAAAATACATTGATAATTTAAAAATCTGAAACACCAACAAAGTCTGTTTCACCATGTTTCAAGAATACCCTTTCCTTCCTAGAAAA
>NW_020868954.1:299440-309440 GCF_003789085.1 Penaeus vannamei
TCTTATTCAATTTTTCTGCATTGTATCTTTAAAAAAAAGAAAAGAAAACAAGACTCACCAAACGGTATGAAGAACAGGACACAAGAGGTTAGAAATCCATGAAGGGCAGATCTGAAGAATTCTCGTTTATTAAACAGAGCATTGTTGAGACCAGGGCTGTAGAGACGGGGAAACTTGATACTATTCACAGCATTGACATCTTGTTCAAAGATGCCGAGAGCCAACACAGGCATCGATGTGTAGAACAGATTATAGACTGATATAAACATGGGATCAAACAGTGTCTGTGTTGGGGAAGAAAGAGAAAAAAACAAATCCTAGTATTGGTGCCAGTGATGAAAAATCACAAAATAAATAAATTTGTGAATCAGTTGAGCCCCTTCATTTGTGTGTATGTACATCCATGTTACCTCAACAATCAAGAGTATTTTTTTTAAATATTTGGTTCATAATAAATCTTAAGCAAACTACAAGTGATTAGATTTATGCCACAGGATTGTTGAGGAATTATTTCAACTGTAGGGGCTTAACTTCACACTCAAGCATTACAGATCAAAGCTGGTGGTACATTCAAAAAATAAAATAATAATGGAATGTGTTTAACATTTTCAAACACAGACTTCTTGAGAGCTTCATGCTTTATGGGACTAATATCAATATTTACCAGAATATATTCTGGTATTTTCTTATCATTTCTAGTGATTCCTTAACTTCTAAAGAGCCACTGATATTGAACCCCAAAATATCAAGAACAAAAAGCCTTGACGAATTGCAATGTGCTGCAATAATGCATCTTGCATTGAAGACACATCTAGAAAAGGAAAAGGTACACCAGATGAGACATCCTGGACAAAATATTATCACTCATAAAGAGCTACTTGTGACTGAAGGACTGGATTCCAGATTGCAGGAAACACAAGGTTTTCCTTGGATTTTTTTCTTTGTGGGGAGGGAGAGGGGAGCACATGTATTGTCTAGAGAGTACATCAACATTCACTGCCACATCTAGTGTAGACAAACCTCTAGGACTCTTCACACATTCTCTGTCTGAAGTTTCCGGTCTTCTTGGCTGAAGTACATACACATCTAGTGAGGTAAAACACCGAGGTGATGGTGACAGAGGCTATAGGTGAATGTGACACAACTGTACAAGACAACATCTCTCACACAACCACTCACCAAAGGGTATGGACAATATGAGGAATGAGGTAATGGCACCATGAACAGCACTCCACATAAAAACTCGTTTATTGAAAAATCTGTTGGTGTGACCAGGATTGTAGAGTTTGGGGAAACGACGACTATAGTAATCATCGACATCTTGGTCCATGATTCCCAAACACAGGACAGGGAGTGAGGTATAAAAAAGGTTGTAGGTCGAGATAAAGAAGGGATCATACACAGTCTGAAAGATGGAAATAGATCATATGCACAACATTAGAACACCTTCATTAATTATGAAAATCTTCAAGAAGAACCTGAAATACAAAATGAAACCAAACAAGTTTAGATTTCCTTTCAAGTGATATCAGCAGCAGTCATCTCACTGAATGAAAAATCTGTAAAAAAATCAAACTTGTGAACTGCACCACCACTACTAAAAACATCCTTTACCAAATTAACAGGTCTTCTAGATTTGAACAACATCTACATCTATATGAAAAAAAAAAAAAAAAGATCATGAGGCCAGCTCTTTACCAAAATATATTTTTTATTGAGACATTCACTCTACCTAAGCACTAAAGCATATTCTCTTACCTGTGCTGAGAATGCCACAAAGAAGGCAAACCAAAAGTGGCATAAAGTGAAAGCAAAGTTTTTGTAGAAGAAGTATCTGAGGAACTTGCACATCCGGTAATAGGACCAACGGCCGTGCACCAGCAACAGTCTCTCGAGAAATCGGAACTGCGCCACTGAATAATCTGATGCTAAGACTGCTTGCAAGCCCTCCTGGCCAGATATGCCCACTCCAATGTGAGCAGCTAAGGAAATAATACAATGCCACATTACTAGACAGTCTTACAAAATTTGACTTTTCCCTTTGTTTTGAACTCTGTATAAGAACTTTAGAAATACCATTTTGCAATGAATATTACATTCCAAAATTATTTCAAGTCAAACATACAAATTCAAAAAGATTGATCCAGAACACTAGTAAATCTTATGAACTTACTTTTAATCATTGACACATCATTAGCTCCATCACCCACTGCCAGAGTCACTGCTTTCTTGTAGCGTTTCACCAAATCAACAACCAAGGCTTTTTGCAAGGGTGTCACTCTACAGCATATAACGGATTTACCTGTCAAATTCATAAATATTCAATATACACTCCATACCTGAAATATATGACACTTTTGCACTTGTGCTGGCTAACATATTGGTGAAAATCTGTTTTTAAATATCTTCCTCTTTGGGGCTATATTCTATGTTATCAACTAATAATTTCCTTTTGGGAAAAAAAAAGTAAAAACAGCAACAAAACCATTACTAATGGATCTCTGTAGAAAGAAAAAATAACTTCTGTTTCTGTATGTTTGTGTTCATATTTTCAGAGTTTTTATATTTGTCTGAACAGAGTAATATCAGAAAAGGTCTGATTTCTATACTTTCCTTAATATGAATTTCCAAACTGATAAATCTGGGAGCATTTTATCTTTCAGCATTAAACCAATTATTGCAACAATACCACATGAAAAACATTTCAACCAAAAGAAAATATAACCTTTACTTACACTGACTGGCAACTTCCAGGAAGAGCTGCTCGAACTTGGGACTGAGAGCCCAAACCAAGGAGTGGCCATTTATGACCAGAGCAAAGCCTCCATTTGGCTCACCAGCATCACTCAGAGTGTCCTGCCCCACGCCTTCATCGCTGTAAATGCTAACAATGTAAACGGCAGTGAGAATACCAGCACAACAAGGCATCCATTTCCTGAGTGGGAAATTGCTTGGAGAGAGAGTGATGCATCAAGTTTGATGCATCAAGAGCATTTTCATTGCTTTGAGAACTTTTTGATGTCTTTACACACTATGTGATACACCAGTAATTGTTAAGAATAGTTTTATTCAAAGTCTGACAAGAAGATAAACTCTTGAAAGTATACTGATTACTTTACAAAACTTGTAACTGAATAAGAACTCTGACATATGGTCTATCTGTGCAGCATGAGAGAGGTATCTTTCAATAAAAATGACACAACACTGGCTCATCTACAAACACTGCAATACCATCCATAGTAATAATACTAATAAAAACACTAATCAAACATAAAACCAGTATTCTAATAGGTGTCTGATTATCTCAGTGTTAATTAACCCATGGGATTCAGGTGCCTCGGAGCTAGCATGTGGACCCAAATCCAGGCATTAGGCTTAAATGAGTGGCAACTCTCCTGGGTATGTGGCCAACATGAACACTCATGTGCAGTTGCTATACTCCTTGCCTCCTGTTTGCAATGTTATCCTCATCCTCATCATCAACATCACCATTATTATCATAATTATCATCATCATCATCATAATTATTGTCATCATAATTATCATCATCATCATCATCATCCTTATCCTTATCATCACATCATCATCATCTTTTTTGCCATTTTTCACAGTCTATATTTGTTTCTTTGAGCAGACTCCTTCTCCTTATCATGTTCCTCTGTAATTTACTATTCTGTGCAATAACTCTAACAATATGTAACACTGTGTTATTTGTGTGATTTTTACAGTATTTGGGCAAAATACCCAGGACCACTGGTCATGGCAGGTAGGAACTGCATCCTGACATGGTAATAGTATCCTTCCTGGAGACAGTACTTTTCTAGGCATGGCTCATGGATCTGTGCATTCTACTCTTATTTAGTAGTGGTAATAAAAGACCACTGAGTCTAATCTTCCTCCCAGATCTTTGTGCACTCATGATGAGTCACATTCCGGTCACCATGGCCTTTACCCAATTTTTTTGTGATAATAAGTTCTTATCATCTTCGCCCTCAGCCAATTTTTTTCAATGACACGATGGTCATGTTACCCGAATCCAATGTGTTTTCTTATCAATCTTATAATTACTGATATAAATAAAAATCTGAAGTTATTATAATTAAAAACCACAGTAAATTAAGGAAATAATAAATACTACTTCTGATTAAAATATAATCTTTAAATAAATTTTTTCCATTAATTTCATGTCCTTAAAGGTCCCAACAAAATAAAAGCAGGTGAGACTAAATACATAAGCAAGTGAAATTCACACATGAATTTGAAATGGCATCTGTGGGGAGTGCCCTTTCTTAAGGTAACATTACCATGGCAGTCACCTGTGTGCTATATGTAAAACATTTAGAAGCAAATTAACTGATGGAACTGAACTGCAATTTGTGCTTCTACTAAGCTTCATATACAATTGTCAGCTTTGTTTTATACAGACACTTTTATCAAATACACATATCTAAAAATTATTCTTCACATAGGCTGTGCAGTGTTTATCCTCACAAACAACTACCTAAATTGACAATGTGCTGCTGCTGTTAACTAGAGTAAAGTGAATGCTTTTTGATTGATCAGCTGGCCTTCCCACTTTTATCAAATTAAAAGTAATCTTTAACACCGAATTACAAAATTATTTTCAGTGCATTTCTTCAGAATGTTTAAGTTTTTGGTGTTACATCAGGCAAAAAATGAGTTATGTGAGGCTTGAATAAAATTGCACTATCATCACAGGATAGATGTATATTTCTTATCTAAAAGGGATATTAAGAATGTAACATAGCTTCCACTGGACTGTCAATTTACATTTTCCAGTAGACAATAAAAATAGGGAAGGCTATTTATTAATCACAGTTGTAAAAACTTTGTAGGGAGCTCCAATGTAGTCTATAATCATATTGTATAATCTAAATTCCGCCACTGTCTGGGGATTAATGCCTGCAATTTTTTAGCCCTGCAATTGTTAAATGCTTTGCTAATTGTTTGATAAAGGCTACTGTTAGACTACTCCACATTTCATTCCAGATATGCAATAGCATCATGCTCTAATTTTGACATCAAGGAATTAGACCCAGCTCTTTATAAACAATAGATGTTCTCTCTCTCTCTCTCTCTCAAAAAAAAAAATATTCTATTAAGGCCAGCTAAATAAAAGGAAAAGATGCCTTGTTGTGCATAAAAACAATAAACATAACATTACCATCTTTTATACTAAACATCTACAAAAAAAGCAACTTACTCTGAAAAAAAGTAGTAAAATACTTAACCTAATACATACCACTCTTGCATACTGTGAAATTTGTATTCATATACTAGAGTCATGCAAAGACAAATCAATATTCTCAATAATGCATGCAGTGAATATTTTTGCTTTCCGGTCAATTCACACTGATAAAAAACTAAACAGTGTACACATAAAGTCAGTCTACAGGAGTACTGTCTTTTAACCGTCAGATCAAAATAACATATCAGGAATAGTTGATGGTAAAAAAAAGGGAAAAATAATACTATGAAAATACACTACAATAACATATCTACTTTGATAAGACTCAATATCAAAAACAGGAGAGTAACCATATTGTACTCATACCACTAAACTATTCAATAAAAAGGCTCTTTACCTGAATGTGACAACTGATAAGTTTGTCTGTGGTTGACTTGTGGCATTCACATTGCGAATTTCCTCACGATATTTTTTGAGCTGATCTTCAACTTCTGAGGCAGTGTGGGCATCAATGATGAAGATGTCAAGCATATCATCTGTCAACAACTAGAGGAAACAATAGTCGTAAACAATGGTTCATCAAATTAATACCAGTGTACTTTAGTTCAAACACAAGTTAACATAAATATCATTCTATTCTTCATAAGGATGTTTCATATAGATACGCATGACATTCTTCTTTGTATTAAATTTGTGAAAAAAAGGAAGAAAGAAAGAAAAATAAGAGTTAGCAAGGAAAAACAAGAAGAAAGAAAAGATAAAGAAAAAAGGGAAGATATAGATAAGGGGAAAAATCAAACATACCTGGCAGGAATAACCAATATTGATTGCAGTTTCCTGTTTGTCACCTGTAAGCACCCAGATCTTAATACCAGCAATTGCAAGATTGGCTATGGTCTGAGGTACTCCATCCTGCAGCTTGTCCTCAATAGCTGTAGCTCCTGTAAAATATTTATGTAATGAATATAAGAACAATTGATAAATATATGACAGCATACATTCATATAGTGTACTACAATAAAACACACAATGCTTTCTTGGGCTGATTCAATCAACAAGAAATGAATTACCCAAAAGAATAAGATCCTTTTCAATCTCTTCATAAATAGCATCCAATTTCTCCTCTCGCCTGTCCAGAGAAATGGCAGCTTCATGATGCCGAGCTTTCCAATTCTGAGGGTGAAGTGCGTCTCTTTACATTATCACATTCATTTCTTGTACATCACATATAGAGTGGTATATGTAAAAAACTGGTTATTATAAAAATTGAAAAGTAAGTTATTACAGAAAAAAATCTTAATTTACCAAACCTAGGAATTATTCAAAACTAAAAAAATTTATATATATGTACAGCAAACATCAAAATCTCTTGACCTATAAAACCCAAAGGCATTGACCTACTTGAAAATATTCTCCATCTAAATCCTTGTATGCAAGGCATAGTGTTCGCAAACCTTCCCCTGCAAATTTCTGAAATGTAAAAGTAAAATTTCTTATCAAGAAAATGTTGGTTGCCTCAAAGACAACAGATAGACAAATTGGTTCTTTTAAAAACAAAAATTAATACAAAAAAGTCAAAGACACAAACACTGATAATATAGTGATTATCATTTGTAATCTCATATGAAGAATTCAAAGAAAATAATGTTTAATTCTTTAGAAAATTTCATATCAAGTTTTACAAATGGGGGAACAAAAATCTTTGAAACTTACATTCAGATGCTCCTGAGTATGATATTTCAAACTTTCTTGTCCATCTTTTAATCTTTCATATATGATGGAGTCAGCACCTTTACAATATAGTCGTATTTTACCATCTCTCTTGAGAATGACCGACATTCTTTTCCTGACATTATTAAAGTCAAGGATACAAAGCAGCTCATACATTTCTTCAGTTCCTTTTGCCTGAGGATGAGAAGATATATAAGGTTAATGGCATAAATTTATATACCTTTACTTCAATTACCAATATGATTCATGTTTTAAAGTTCCTCCTTAACTAGGTGTTTCATGTACTTATAATGCAATTATAATGCTGACAGATAAAATGATGACTGGCACTTCCTGCACTAGAACTGTATTCAAATATCAAAGATTGAAACAGTCAATGGCTTCAATAAGAGTATCCACTTACTGATATGGTAATACTATTTGGTGTGCGAGAAAGGAAAACAAAACCAAAGTTGCGAGCAGCTGAGACCAACGCGGCCTCATCTGGTGACTGTGCTTGGTATTCCAGTTTTCCTGAAATAATAAATGCAATGGTAAATATTATACTAAAAAAGAGTAAACAATATAAAAAAATAAAAATAAATAAATAAACAAACAAACAAACAAACAACAAACAAACAAATAAATAAATAATAAATAATAAATAAATAAATAAATAAATAAATAATATATATATATATATATATATATATATATATATATATATATATATATATATATATATATATATATATATATATATATATATATATATATATGTTTTTTCTTTTCTTCTTTTTAATAATTCTTGGACATCTTATCATTCTATGAATTCTAACTTTAACACTGAAATATTCCAAAGTATACATGATTTTAAGAGTAATATAAAGGATACCTTTCTATAAATGAGATCATCTTATTCACAGAATTATTTAGCACAACTAAAAAAAAAAGTCAATTTTCCAGCCTCAGAGCCATAATGGAACTTACCATTCTTATCCTCTGACATCACAGTGTGACAAAGTGCAAGGAGTCGAAAGAAGAGCTCACAGCTGGGATCACTTGCATCTAGAGCATCCGTCAGTGCGTGGTCGTAAAACTTGAAGCTTGACTCATGGTATGGGTTGTGTGACAAATCCACTGATCTTGTGTACTGGAAAAAGTTATGATAGTTACTCTCAAAGACCTACTCTAACCCTAGACTATTCATGCAAAGTTCAAACTTTTGCTTGCATGCACACTATAACTATAGTTACCTGTATCATTCAATATATTCTGACAAACAAAAATGCTTTGTAATCATATCAAAAGAAAACAACATTCTAAAAAGAACTGAAAAATCATTAAACAGAATATCAGGCGGAACAGAATAATTTTAGTTTTGAAATTAGTACACTGTTATATTAGCTATGTTAATCACATGCTCAATAATTTATGGTGCATGCAGCATAAATTTTTATAGTCATTACATGATTATTCAATTAATATCACAGATTTATAACAAAATGGCATCAAGTTATCAAATTCTTTAAAAAAAGCACAGAAGTACAGAGTACGCACATTGCTACAATGTTCAGATACTATTTAATTCATCATAATGATAATTCTATTCCATACTAATACCAAGAATTTGATGTACAATTTACAAGAAATTTTAGAATCATACAGAGATGCAATTACAATATTCAATCATACTTGTTCACACTAAATGTTACAATCTAAATACATAATGTTTCTCAATTAACAATGTA
This sequence comes from Penaeus vannamei, assembly GCF_003789085.1. NCBI lineage: Eukaryota > Metazoa > Arthropoda > Malacostraca > Decapoda > Penaeidae > Penaeus > Penaeus vannamei. The sequence goes on from NW_020868954.1 coordinate 308,111, forward strand.
AATTGAGGATTTATTATCCATTAATACCACTGACACAAGGATCAACGCAACATCAGAAACACTTAAGAAATATCTATACCATTTTTTACTGGCACCTACATTCTTTACAAGGGACTACATTGTATAAATACCTACAAGTAAATCTAATGTTATAAGGTTTTACAAAATCAATATCAAATTGGTAAATATGATAAATAATAGTATATGCATTTATTAATTATATAATTTCATACAACTATATAATAAATGAGTGAAAAAGGTAGGAAAAATAATAACATCTCGTAATAATAGTCACTATTTTTTTTGTTTCATGAGTAATATGGCACACTAAATAAATTACACACCCATCTCTGAATGTAATATCTATGTTTTTGCATCTAAGAATTTTATTGCGCTAGTATGTCTTGTAACTTCATTTCCTAAAAGTGGATATACAGTTCTCAGTAATTCAGTTTTCTTTTGAAAGAAAATCAATCCTCTTCCCTTTTCATTTACAATACAGCTCCAGTCTCAGGACCTACCAGGATGAGGATAAATATAACCCACTCATGACAACTGGTGTCCTATCATGTCATGGCTAAACTGTCACCCAGATCAAGGTGATGTCCTATAAGTTTAAGCGCATTTGGCCTGCTCTAAGTTGTGCATGCTAAACATTTGTTTGCTTGTTTTTCTCTGACTACTGTCACTAAGGAGAAACAGATCCTTAAGGTCTCCTTTCTGTCTCACATTCTAAGAAACTTTATGCCACAGCCAAGAGCATGGAGAGCAGGGTAAATGTATATCTTCCATGCTTCTGATATCTTACTCAAGTGGCTGACTGGATGAGATTCTTGGCCATGATTGAGTTAATCATGCACAATAACATAAATATATCTCTTTACCATAAAATTAACAGCTTGGCAAACCTATACAGTCTTTCAAACATCAAACACCCTTTTCGTTCATTCTGAAAATGTGTTCCTTCAGCTGAGCAAAATTTGTGCACAAGTGCACATAATTGTTTGCTTAAAGATGAATATTTTTAAAGAACAAAAATGTATATCTAATTTTAAATTTTCATATGCATCACTTATTACAGAGCCATATGAAATCATCTTTCTATAATATTACCATTACCATGAATATTATAGTGACCAAGTTATCATATCCACAAATTATTCAAATCCAAGATTATTGTCATTACAAATTCCCCTGATAGATTATATAAAACAGAGAGAATGAGTGTTAAACAGGTTAAATTTGAGCAAACTATGAAGAACCCTTTTTAAACAAGAATTAAAAATGTATTGTTATTACTTAGAAATCTAAAGTAAATGAGGATATATTA
>NW_020868954.1:319440-321940 GCF_003789085.1 Penaeus vannamei
GTCTCCTTAACTTATGAATCTACTCATATCTCATACTTTCGACTCAAAAAATACTGTTGTTTGAGAGCGATAACGTCTGGAAATCTTGATGAGAACCCAAAACTGAACGCAGCAAATACGGAATATGAAAAAGTAGCCCTGATATTTCAAAAACGAAGGCGTGTAAAATGATGATGACGATGATGATGATGATATTATTGATGGTGATAATGATGATAATGATAATGATGAAAAAAATATTAAGATAATGATGATAATAATTCTGATGAACAAGGGGATTCGGATAAGGACGACGGTTATCAGAATAATAATAACAATAATAATAACAATTGATAATAATAATAATAATAATAATAATAATAATAATAATAATAATAATAATAATAAATAAATAATAATATAATAAATAATAATAATAACAATAAATAATAATAATAATAATCAATAAATAACAATAATAATAACAATAAATAATAATAATAATAACAACAATACTAATCATAACAATAACAGTAACAGTAAAGCTAAGTCAACACGAAACCAATGCATCTGCCGCAAATGCGAAGGAAATGACAAATGCTCTTTTTTACGGGCCCCATTCTTTAGCGGGCCTTGGCGCGCCGTCGGAACGCGTGGCCACAAATCTCGAGCGAGTGATTAACGTCGCGTCGTTTCCACCTACACAGAATCACTTCAGGTCATATGTACACGTACACACACACGCACACACAGACACACAGACACACACACACACACACACACACACACACACACACACACACACACACCACACACACACACACACACACACACACACACACACACACACACACACACACACACACACAAAATCCATTCAAACTAGACAAACAATCAAATATCGCCAGGATGTTGAAAATCAAGGTTGCGTCACGTTTTTATTTTTTTTTTTTTTACAAAATTCCATCGTCTACACCTTTCCTTAAATGCTCTTCTGTTTGTATTGCACAAATCGAAAAAAATATACACCTAATATAAAATTGCGTCTTATGTCAAAGTGTTAAATACAATGAGATTCTTCTCACGTGACACCGGAAACGAGCTCCAACAAACAAACAAACGAACAAGAAACACATCGGCGTAGATGGAAAATAAACACGACTGGCTCTGACGTCCCGAATACTGCTGGGACTGAACGACGTCACTCTTTCTCTCTCCAACGCCGAGGTGGACGAATAATTGATGTTCTTCGCGCGCAGTTGGGTCAGACATTCTAAATACCTGGAACTGAACCTCGCACTGCTTCGGTGATCAACTCTCCTTCTCCCTCCCCTCCCTTCTCTCCCTCACCCCTCTCCTTCTCCCCTTCTCCTTCTCCTTCTCCCTCACCCCTCCCTTCTCCTTCTCCCTCACCCTCTCCTTCTCCCCTTCCTCTCCTTCTCCTTCCCTCTCCTACTCCCCTTTCCTCTCGTAATCCTTTTCCCTCACCCCTTTCGTTCTCCCCCTCCCTCTCCTTCTCCCTCACCCCTCTCCTTCTCCCCTTCCCTTCCCTCTCCCTCACCCCTCATTGCCGCCACCAGGTGCTCTGCTGCCTTCTCTCCTCGAGCAACTAGATAGTTCCCTAGAATCATCCTGTGGAAACCTCATGCAACGCGTCGGGTCAAGTCTACCTAATTGCAAGGACAAAGGCAAGATAAACGGCCGGCTTGTTAAAATTGTGCGAGGCCCGACCCGATGGGTATTCGTCTATAGAGACATGCATATACGCGGAAATAAATGCATATCTGTCTATCTATCAGATATATATACATTTATCTATATTTAGACGGTAGATATGCATGTCTAGACTAACTGATACGCATTTTGTTCAGTGTATAATCATCGTTTAATGAATGTTCATTGGGTCGGGCCTCCAACAATTTCAACAAATCGGCCGAAAGACAGAAAGAATAACCTGTTAATACAACCTCCACGACCCGCAAGGCACGGCCATAAAACGAGGGGAAAAGGGGAGAAGGTCAGTGTAGGTGTGTCTAGGGTGACGCTTGTTTGCTCGGCCATTAGCTAGCTAGGAACCCGTGGGAGAGCAATACGCTCTGAGGGGGAAACTCGAGGGCGGGGCGGGGGGGGAGTGGGACGGGCGCCGGGCAGAGGGGAAGGGACGGAGGTAACACGGGGTAAGGAGGGGCTGCGGGGATGGCGACCCCTAAACAAGACCCCTCGTCGCCCTCGCACACACTTCCCTCCCCCCCGCCCCCCCCCTCGGTTCCGATTCCCTCCGCCAGGAAGTGTGGATTAATCGCGTCGAGAGAAGTAAAATATTTGCGCAACGTGACGCGCAACGGCGGTGTGGACACATGTTCGCCCAGACGACCGCTCTTATTACCCCCTTCCGAGGGCGCGCAGCCGCTTGGGTCGTCCCTGCTGACCCTGCTGACCCCCGACGCGCCTCTCCCCTTTCCCTGCCGCCTCAGCCCTTCCGAGAGGAGGGTGGCGATGGGAAATTACGCGAATTTATTCT
>NW_020868954.1:326940-331940 GCF_003789085.1 Penaeus vannamei
ACTCGCGTAAACACAGCTGTGAATTGAGGAGGGGGCGCAGGGGGAGGAAGGGAAGAAGGAGGAAGGAAGTGAAGGGAGGGGAAGGGTGGAGGGGAGTGAAGGTGGGGTGGACGTGGAGGTGGTGGAGATAGAGACGGAGGAGCAGAAGAAAAAGGAGGGAGTGAGTGAATGAGGAAGGAGAGGGAGAGGGAGAGGAGAGAGGAGAGGAGGGAGAGGGAGGGAGAGGGAGGAGAGGGGAGGGAGGGAGGGAGGGAGAGGGAGGAGGGAGGAAGGGAGAGAGAGAGAGAGAGAGAGGAGAGAGAGAGAGAGAGAGAGAGAGAGAGAGAGAGAGAGAGAGAGAGAGAGAGAGAGAGATAAGAGAGAGAGGATAAGAACGTGGGGGGGGGAAATAAAATTAAAATGAGAATAAGAATGACGGTGATGAAGAAGATGAGGAAGGAGAGAATGAGGAGCACCATGAAAAAATTCTCAAGCACTCGCAACTTGTCGGATGGTCCCGTGGAGAGAAAGTTAGTCTAGCTTACAGTCTAGTTAACCCAACACGAAAGTAAATTCCCTTCTATTTTGAACGCGATATCAGATGTCCAACTTGCCTCATTCGGGAGGTAGACCGATAATTCAACTAGAGTTTCGGTCCGTGGAAAGAAAAACATTCATACGTATTCGCTTCCATAGGCTTAATTAGCGGGCCTGGGTCGCTTCGCTCGCTCTTTCTCTCTCTCCTTCCACTCTCCTCTCACTCTCACTAGCTCACTTCACTCACTCACTCACTCACTCACTCACTCACTAGCTCATCTCCTCATCATCTCTCTCTCTCTCTCTTCAGCTCTCTCTCGCTCTCTCTTCGCCTCTCTCTCGCTCTCTCTCCGCTCTCTCTCGCTCTCTCTCGCTCTCCTCTCTCTCTCTTCCCTCTCACCCTCTCTCTCGCTCATCCTCCTCCTCTTCTCTTCTCCTCCCTCTCCTCTCCTTCATCCCTTCTCTCCGTCCCCGTCTCTCTTCGTCTCTCGTCACCTCCTCCTCCTCCTGTCTCTCTCCTCTCTTACCTCTCCTCTCTCTCTCTCTCTCTCTCCTCTCGCCTCGCCTGCTCTCTCTTCCTCCGCTCTCCCTCTCCTCGCTCTCTCTCTCCTCGCATCCTCTCTCCTCTCCTCTCTCTCTCCTCTCTCTCCCTCTTCTCCTCTCTTCGCTCTCATCTCTCTCCTCTCGCTCTCTCTCTCTCTCTCTCTCTCCTCGCTCTCTCCTCTCTCTCGTCTCTTCTCGCTCTCCTCTCTCCTCTCCTCCTCGCTTCTCTCTCTCTCTCTCCGCTCTCCGCTCTTTCTCTCCTCTCTCTCTGCTCTCTGCTCTCTCCTCTCTCTCGCCCTCCCTCTCTCTCTCTCTCTCTCTCTCCTTCTCTCTCCTCCTCTCTCATCTCTCCCTCGCTCCTCTCCGCTCTTCTCTCGTCTCTCCTCGCCTTCTCACTCCTCTCTTCTCTCTCTCGCTCCTCGCTCTCCTCCGCTCTCTCCTCTCCTCTCTCTCTCTCTCTCTCGCTCTCCTCTCTCCTCTCCGCCTCTCTCTCGCTCCTCTCCCTCCTCTATCTCTCGCTCTCTCTCTCTCTCGCTCTCTCGCTCTCGTCTCGCTCTTCTCTCCTCGCTCCTTCTCGCTCTCTCTCTCTCGCTCTCTCTCCTCACTCTCTCTCTCGCTCTCCTTCTCGTCTGCCTCTTCTGCCTCTCTCCATCCTCGCTCTCTCCTCCTCGTCTCTCTCGCTCTCTCTCTCCTCTCTCTCTCGCTCTCTCGCTCGCTCTCTTCCACTCACTCTTCCACTTCATACTCACACCTCTCTCTCTCTCTTCCCTTCCATTCCCCTTTCTTTCTTTCTTCCTTCCTCCTTCTCCTTCTGCCTTCCTTCCTTCCTTCCTTCCTTCCTTCCTTCCTTCCTTCCTTCCTTCCTTCCTTCCTTCCTTCTTCCTCCTTCCTCCTCCGTTCCTTCCTTCCTTTTTTTCTTTTTCTTTCTTTCTTCTTCTCTCTCTCTCCTCGAGCCGGGCGGATTGGCAGGGTGAACAGCGGAAAAATAATTCCCAAGTTCTCAAACTTTCTCATTCGGATAAAGAAAGTTCAGAGTTACACGGGAGAATTTTGCTTAAAAAAATGACGACAAACTAAAAGAGTTGGGGGTTTGTGTAAGCCTTGCCAGTGCATCTTCATTAAAAAAAAAAAAAAAAAAAAAAAAAAACATTTCCTCGTAAAAGCGAGGATGTTTACGTCTTTCCTGACAGACATACGATACAAAACACAAAGATAAAAGCACATATTCCGATTTTCTAGTAGGAATGCATACATCAGCAGAGAGAGAACGTCTATTCACACGACTTAGACGCCCACCTACACTCTTCAATAGACGTCAAGCGAAGACGCATACACCTCCATTCCTGACGTACGAGCACTAAACTACATCTTGAAGAGCCTGACGCCCGGGGGAGGGAGGGGGAGGACGCACCTTCCCCGGGGGCAATGGGGAACGGGGGACGAGAGAACCCTACACCGTGGGAATCCAAGTAAGAGGGGCGGGAGTAAGGAGGAACATTGGGGAATGGGAGGGGGGGGTAAATGGCGTCCAACGAATTTGCTTTTATCAATACTATAGAATTCCTGTGGCGCCATCAAGCTATTTACTTCCCACCGGTAAATGTCAATCCGATATATTGACGGCAAAATATATGCGTCGCTTATCTCGCTCTCTTCTCTTCCTTCTTTCTCATCTACTCTACTCTCTCTCCCTCTCCCTCTCGCTCCCTCTCGCTCTCCCTCTCCTCCCTCTCCTCCTCTCCTCCTCTCCTCTCCTCGTCTCCTTCTCGACGCCGAGGCCTCCCTAATGAGCGCAACTTAAAACACGTAATGGCGGTCCTCAGCGACAGGCGGCAGATCCATACCGGGCGTCCAGCAGCGACAATGCGAGAGGGCGCTAACGAGCCGCTAACAATGACACCTGGCACACATCTCAAGCACGGTTTAGAGCACCCTTCCTCGAAGCGCAAACAACTCGACGGGCCAAGATAAACAAAGGGGCGTCGATTATGCTCGAGAAATAACGAACGGCGAGAAAAGCAAGTGGGCGAGGAGGAGGCCCCGGACCCGCCCTATCACGGCGCTCGGGCAAGGGACATTGGTGAGGGCGAGGCAGTGACAAATGCATGCGTACGTAATGGGGATGGATGGGAGTGGGTGGGTGGGGGTGGGTGGGGGGGTTACGAGCTTTTCCAAGGAACGAGGGTAGATCAATCCGCTGTCTTGCGTGCATATTTCAGGAGCCTTCGTGGAGCAGACCGCATTTTCTTTTCTTTTCTCTTTTCTTTTCTTTATGTAAGCCTGCTTGTATTTGCGAACGCGCGGCTGAAACACACGCTGGATATCAACACCCGATCGAACGCTTATCCCAAAGAAACGGATCCTTAAACTGTTTATGGAAAAATACGTAACCTTCTAATGCTTGAAGGTACTCGGGTAGTGCTTTCGGGTCCGGCCCTCTTTGCTGTCACGCGAGCTTCCCTGTTGCAACACGAAAGCAAGAAAAGAACAGGAAGAGGAGAATAAGTAGCTATACCTCTCTCGCTGGTACTTCTGTCGACATAGTCACTGAGACCCGAATAAATGGTGTATATATAAATCGTGTAAAACAATGAATGAAAATCAGTGAGTGATTTAGTGGGTCAGTATGTGTTTGAGGGTGAGTGTGAGTGTGAGTGTGAGTGTTGCGTGTAAGTGTGTGTGCGCGTGTGTGTTGGCGTGTGCGTGTATGTGCGTGCGAGTGCGTGCGTGTGAGAAAAGCAATATTTCTCCCACTGCCTATCTGACCTTCTCCTCCACCAATAAGGGTAACTGACCTTCATACGCAAGCCCGAGCTGGCACGGGACCTAAGCATTGGTCCGCTGATATTCATTACCGATTTCTACATCAATTTCGTTTTAGGCTCGAAGTAAACGACTCTTGCTAACTCTTTTATTCGCTTTTGCATCAATGAGCTTGCATGCAAAATGCTTTATACTCATTTGATGAAGGCAAGAGGAGATCGATCTGTGTACACTCTCGGCTACGTCTCCCGCTGGCGCCGAATACAGGATTCCAATAGTCATATGCGGTGGCATTTCGCGGATGGGGTTTCTGTGTATGTGCGTGTCACCGAAACATATACATACACATTATATACTTAAAGAGATCCATACACACACACACAACACACACACACACACACACACACACACACACACACACACACACACACACACACACACACACACACACACACACACACATAGACACCATATACACATATATATATATATTATATATATATATATATATATATATATATATATATATATATATATTATATATGTATGTATGTGTTGTGTGTGTGGTGTGTTTTGTGTGGTGAGTCTGCCCGTTGTGTGCGTGTGTGCGTGCGTGCGTGTGCGCCATGCGTGCGTGCGTACGTGTGTATGTAATATGAGAGATGCTGGCCTGTATTTCTGAATCCACACCTAGAGCCTTATCAACCCCCTTTTCAGCGATAAAGAAAATGCCTCACGTTCCCTCCCTCGACAGAATGGGTTACCTCACAGGCGGCGAATCCTTCCCTCCGTCACGTCGACCACCAACAGTTCAATCAAGTCCCTCTAACATCGCTTAAGCAACATCGACCCCTCGGAACACGCGCAGCAGAGTCCAATACTTGCCCATTGCATAAACAAGGTCCAATGCACGGCTACTGTGTACTGCGGGCACTCGGGCAATCGCTAATCAATCTGATTGCTAAGTAGGTTTGTTATGAATCAATACTTCCAGCGCACACAATCATGACAGGAGTGCCTGTTCACTATCGGCATGCGTCGCCATGGGCCAACCATTGTCAAGATGCATTAGGGGCCGTCTATTGCCATGCGGCATCGCTGGGTATCTAATGCCAAGTATTTCTAAGGTCTACGTACTCGCGTGTAATGCTACTGGCTTTCTGTAAGCATACGATACT
>NW_020868954.1:336940-344440 GCF_003789085.1 Penaeus vannamei
ATCTGAGCGCCCTCAGTCGTACCTCAGCCGATGACAACGAGCTCAGAGGGTATCTCCCTGCCAATCAGGTGCCTCGCTGCTTATCTCTTGAGTGTTATCAATTCCAGAAAGAAAAAAAAAACATCTGCCTAATGGCCAATGTTCTTGTGTGTAGATGCGAGTAAAGATGAGTGCGTGTACTGCACAAGATTTTATTTCCACTTTGGCTGGCTGTTCTAATCTCTCCTCTTCCCTCCCCTTCTTCCGTCCTTCTTTCTCCAATCTCTCTCTCCGTCTCCTTCTCCTTCCTTTCGCTCTTACTCATTTCTTCAGATACAGTTAATAACAAGATGATATGCTTAAAATTCTCTCAAAGAAGGGAACTAATACACGAGATAAAAAAAATCGGAATAACGTTTCTATAATCACAATAAAACGAATAAATCTGGACTCGGAGATAATATCTGTCAATAATGTCAGGCTTATCAGAAACCTCTCTGCTAGCACTACACTTCGGAGAGGCAAATGACCCTAAGCATATTCAGCGGACATGATATAAAACAAATCAGTGCATATACATATTCATAAAACTATGAATACACAATACAAAAACACACACGATGACAGTACAGACATCTACATCATATAACAGTACCCATGTGCCCGAGTGCAGTGTGACAAAGAAAAACCTGCGAGCTAACGTAAGGTACATTCCACAGGTCACAAAAACATGGTAGCCCTGTAAGGTCAGCTGATAGCACTACCTTAATCTGTGGATACAGTCGTACGAGTCACACATATCTGCATAAATGTTTCTATGTACATGACCACAAAAATACACATGCACCCACGCAAGGCTACATTTGCATGCGTCGATTCTACGTTATCAATACTAATGCCAAGAATACTAAAATAATAAATTGAATGAATAAAACAACAATTAAACAACATCTCACTGTTAATCCAGGTTTCACTTACAAAAAAAAAATAATTGTATCTCATATAGGCGATTAAGCACAAAGAAAGCTGAAGAACGACAAATAAATAAGTAAGCAAATACATCAAGGATCCCAAGCATCAAAACAACTAAAATAAACAGAGAGAACTGAAAGAAAGGATTGCAATCCTTCCCCTGCCGGAATCCTTCACGTGTTAAATAGAGAAAGGAAATGGGTTGTGAATGCGCGCGTACTTCGGGCTATCATAAAACACACACACACAGACAACATACATACATACATACACACAGAAACACACACACACAAAAAAACACACAGACAAACACACACACACACACACACACACACACACACACACACACACACACACACACACACACAAAACATACGCACATAACCCCAAGGCAATTTCGAGAAACGGCCAGTTTATGGCGGTGACGCTAAATTTCATGTGGGAATTTCGAGTCGACTCAAAATCGCCGCTCTAATCGTGTTTACCGCTGATGGAACCACCAAAATTAATGACATATATAGTTTATTCGTATTATTCTGTCTGTGTGTTTCCCTTTTTGTCCGTATTGCTCGCACAGACACTCCAAACATACAAACACTAACACATAAATATACAACCACAAACACACACTCACATACACATATACAGAAATACACACACACACACACACACACACACACACACACACACACAACACACACACACACACACACACACACACACACACACACACACACACACACACACACACACACACACAAACACATACAAACACAAGTGAATCCCCAAGTATTAAATCCCTCCAAAAGAGTTCTAATATGGATTAACACTCTGGGGTATCTTAAGCATATTTGTCTTCTAAACACGACGTCACACTGGCTAAAGAGGAAGGGAGAAGAAAAGGAGAAATAAAGAGAGAGACGAAAAGAGAGATCCCAATACGGAAAATTTTCAGCACTGAATTCCGTAGCAAGTAATCCCTCATCCAATTCATAGAACCGCCCGAAATAAACAAATAAATAAACGTCAAAATCTAAATAGAATTTAAACGACAAAATCAGAGAGGGGGAAAAAATCATCAAAATTTTAAAAAATTGCGCTCAATCCCGAAATCCGAAATTCAAACCCTCCTCGCTTTCCCGCGCGCTGGCCGTCCGCCCGTCGCCCGGACAGAAGACAATCGCCGTGCGCACCAAGACGGAAACAAATACACTGCTCCAGGACGCCTTTGTCTTGTATTTCCACGTCGAACTACGCCCAACTATAGCAAAAGTTGGTATTGTCATTTTCTTTTTTCATTTCCTATAGGAAGCCCACGCGAGAATCGACGACGGACGGTCTTTTCAACAAAAATCAGTAATCAACAGAGAGTGGGCAGCTGCTGGCTCGAGGACTAATTTCAAGAGATAAAAAACAGAGAGGAACATAAATCATATCAAAACCCTTACTAAAAATAATCCAAAATATTGTACAACAAAGACGAGTCTTAAAGCATATTCTGTAAAGCATATAAACAATTCTTACGCAGTCAATTCATAGTATATGAATACATACATTTACGAGAACACGACCACACATACACGTGCACATACAAAGGCAACCTTACACGCGTGCACTGATCTACTAAAACTAATAAAATACCTATACTTAAAAGAAAGGAATTAAAACACGCAAACCTCAAAAAAGAGGAACCGGAAGACCCACTCAGCGATTTCCGGCTAAATAATTCACAATCAAATTCTAGACGACCCCCCCCCCCCGCCCCACCCGCTATCCGGCCACAAGGGGAAGTGGCGAGAGAAAATCCGCATTTAACGAACTGAGAAGAGAAGAATTCTTTGGACGCAGTGATCGACAGAAGAAGGGTGTACGTGACCAAACCGATAACGTATGCTGTGTAATCAAAACCTTCCTCGGGTCTTTTTCAACCGTATAATGAGAAATTACTTACTAGATTTAATGATAATGTCATTAAGGTCACGATTGATGAGTCACGATTGCCAGACGGATTAGACTGGCGCTTACAAGATTCTCTCTCTAAAAAAAACAAAAAACAAAAAAAAACAGCGACAAGAAATGCGACAGAAAGGGGATCGAGGCGCAGAATACCAGCACAGGGTAACTACACGAACGAAAACGGGACAAACGACACTCAAAACAATAACAAAACAACAACAACAAAAAAACAGAAGCAACAACAAGACTGATTCTCCCCCGACTGCACATGACACCCAGTGACGTCACCAACGTACTGCCATATTCATGGTCGACCTTCCCTTCCCTACGTCTCGTGCATCAGATATTTATTCCGAAAAGAGAACGTTCCGGAACACTTCGATCCCGGTTTCTCCGATACTGTTTCGGTGGTGAACAAGGCGGAGGGAGGGGGGGGGGACTCCCGAGGGTTGCCGGTGGGCGGAACAAGGAATACTATTGCGGGCTAGGATAACAGGGACGGAAGGGAGAAGAGGAAGGGAGGAAAGAGAGGAAGGAAGAAATAAAAGCAGGAAGAGAGGAGGGAGGGAGGGAGGGAGGGAGGGAGTGACGGAGTGACGGAGTGAGGGAGTGAGGGAGTGAGGGAGTGGAGGAGAGAGAGAGAGGAGAGAGAGAGAGAGAGAGAGAGAGAGAGAGAGAGAGAGAGAGAGAGAGAGAGAGAGAGAGAGAGAGAGAGAGAGAGGGAGGGAGGGAGGGAGGGAGGGAGGAGAGAGAGAGAGAGAGAGAGAGAGAGAGAGAGAGAGAGAGAGAGAGAGAGAAGAGAGAGAGAGAGAGAGAGAGAGAGAGAGAGAGAGAGAGAGAGAGAGAGAGAGAGAGAGAGAGAGAGAGAGAGAGAGAGAGAGGGTGGGAAATGCTAATGCATACAGGAAAATGGAGGGCAAAACAGAAGTAGAACATGTAAAACAAGACGAGGCAAAACAGGGGAAAGAACAAACGGAACTGGGCAAATAAATGAATTAATGAGTGTTCTTCCTCTTTCCCCTCGGAGACTTGCTGGCTAATGGGAGAAGAGGGGAAATGGCGAAGGAAACGTCTCTCTCCATTAGACTCGTCTGGCGCTTCCTCACAGCCGGCAGGAGGAAGGAGGAGGAGGTGGAAGGAGGTGGAGGGGAGAGGGAGGAGGTGGAGGAACAGGAGAGGGAAAGAGTGGAGGAAAGAGGGAGGAGAGAGGGGAAAGGGGGAGGAGGAGGAAAAGGAGCAGGAGGAACAGGAGACGAAAAGGAGGAGAGGGAAAGGGAAAAACAGGAGAAGGAAGAGGAGAGGGAAAAGGAAAAGCAGGAGGAAGAGGAGAGGGAAAGGGAGGAGTAAGAGGAGAGGGGAAAAGGAGGAAGAGGAAAGAGGAGGAAGAGGAGAGGAGAGGGAAGGAAGGAGGAGGAGAAGGAGAGGGAAAGGAAGGAGGAGGAGAAGGACAGGAAGGAGGAGGAAGAGGAGAGGGAAAGGAAAGAGGAGAAGGAAAAGAAGAAGAACGAGGAGGAAAAAGTAAAAAAAAAATAAAAAAAACTAGCAAAAAAGGAATGAAAGTGACTTCCCTTTCGCAATGAAGAAGCAGTCGTAATGATGGCCTGGGCTCGTTCAGGCTCGGAAACAAGACACCTGGCTAACTATAATGGTTCGCCTTTAACAAACTGCTACCTGTCATTGTTAAGGATTGGACAAGCAGTAAGAGACGAGGGGAGGGGGAGGAGGTAATTATTCTCATTTATCAAACTCTTCCCGTCCACAACTTTTTTTTTCTACTGTCCCCATTTTGGTTTGACTGTTGTTTTTCATGAACGACTTCATCAGCTGAGATTCTTCTGTCTTCTATTCCCTCCTGTTCCTCATTTATTAACACATTCCTTCGTCAGTTTTCGGGTTAGCTCCGTCCTTTGACAAAAGCAACTACATCTTCAAGCAATACTACTAATAACCCTTCAAAAACGAGTGAAGTGCATTTTACAAATTATATAAAGAAACCATAATACACATAAACACACACACACAAATATATAATAGAAAACAGAAACCTATTATTATTCTTAACTCTCTCATTACCTGTCTATGCAGAGAGAGAGAGAGAGAGAGAGAGAGAGAGAGAGAGAGAGAGAGAGAGAGAGAGAGAGAGAGAGAGAGAGAGAGAGAGAGAGAGAGAGAGAGAGAGAGAGAGAGAGAGAGAGAAGAAGAGAGAGAGAGAGAGAGAGAGAGAGAGAGAGAATGTCTCTAAAGTTGAGGCTAATTGTGGGCTGGTTCAGCTCAGATCCCAAACATCTAATTTCAAGACTTTTTCTCTACATCTTTTGAACCTATGCTAATGTTTGCATAATTAATTTCTCCCGGTCTACGTTACATAAAAGTCAATAAATAGTATTTCTATCAAAGCACATCAAAGTGTACTAGAGAACTTTCCTCTCTAACTTCACGACCTTTAGTGAAACACCGAAACGTCAGGCATATTGATATTAATTGAGGTCATTGGAGTTACGGTGATATCAACAAAATGGAATTGCCTTTTGTCACAATGCATACGGGCGTTGATGCCGCTCCTTCCACAACAGTGATACTGATGATAATGATGGCATCATGATGCTAACTTCTGATGATGACTGATGATGATGATTGATTATGACGACGACTTGATGATGACTTGACTTGATGATGACTGACTGATGATGATGATGACTGATGATGATGATGATGATGATGATGATGATGATGATGATGATGGGAATTTTGATAATGATTTTCACTACCATATGCCACCAAAGAACGATGCATAAACTTAGCTGTTTACCGCTCCTCTTAGTTCCTCAATCACCGACTCCAAACCCCATATTGGAGATGAAAGATCACACAACTCTAGAACACTCTCGCACTCTGCCGGCCGATAATGCGTAATTAGAGGTTGATTGGATAGGCTCACAGCGAGCACCTAATGAACGAGTCCTTGGGCCACGACCTGCTCCAGCCATAGACTTCTTTGGGCGATCCCTCGGTTAGTTTCTGCGTAATCTTGGTCATGGTTACATGAATATATAAAAGTGGATACCACCTTTGGCAGAGCATAATATATTAATGATTATAATAATGAGGATGATGATGAGAATGGGGTCATAATATCAATAGCAATACCAACAGCGATAATTATTTAAATAACAATAAATATCAATATAAACAAAATCAATGGAATAAAAACTGACGACCTAACAGACGTCACATACGACTACCCCCACTGTTTATCGCACGATACCAAGGCGGGCATTTTCTGAGTCCCATCCGCTGCTTTACCTATCTCTCCTTCTTCTCCCTTCTCCTCTTCCTTCTCTGCTGCATCTTCCTCTGCTTCTACTTTTTGCTCGTCTTCGGCCATGGCGACGGCGAAGCGCAGGTGGTGCACAGGTGGCGGACAAGCAGTGCCCTACGCTAACAGATGTCTCCTTTTCCCCACTCCCTCGCGCCCTCCTTCCCGTGTTCACTCTCCACTGCTCGACCAAACACTGCCTCTCACACTGTTCACCCTTATCAGAGCCCTCCTTATCAAAACTGATAAGCTTGTCCGCTACAACGCCATATTCCCGCCGCCTGAACATGAGTGTATCGTATGGGGAACCACTGGCCATTCCCCGCGCAGAAATAAGAAAATGATGTAATGTTTCGTGTGAAAATGAGACAGGCCACACACACACAAAGAAATAAAACGAATGTGGCGGCATTTGGAATACTGAGAACATTTCCTGTTGTTTGGTCATTGCTCTTTTGCAAGTCACTCCATCTATCTCCCTGGAATCAGAGAGAGAGAGAGAGAGAGAGAGCAAGAGTGAGAGAGAGAGAGAGAGAGAGAGGAGAGAGAAGAGACAGAGAGAATTCATAAAAGCGTGATCAGGAGCGAAATAAAACCAACAGAGGGTGAATGGTGACCGCTGTGACGCTCTCGTCGAACACGAAATCCACCGCATGATAATTTTGAGTCATCAGATATGTTTATAGCTCTTTATCTATCATGCTAACAAAGGTGCGAATGAGCAATTTATTTGATAATTTTGCGTAATTTTTCCTCCGCTTGCTACAGAACCGACTCAGTCAACGATAACTTATATTTACCTTACATTGTAAAACGCATTGGTGTTTGATGTGCAGGAGCGAAACCACAATAGTTCATTGTAAAGATAATGAAAACGAACAAACATCAAATATTACCACAGTCGACCGGAAATACAATGCGCTTTACGAGACGAGTCAACAACAAACACGCTAACAATAAAATGACAGACTGGAACCCCGCGAAGACTAAACAAATTCCCTGTCATTAAGCAACACGCGACGACCCCGCATCCTCACAAGACCCAATAGACTCATCAACGTGCATTTCACTCCCGCCCGCCGCCCATGAAACGCCATGCACTCCCCGAAAGCGAAAGGAAAACAAAAGAAGTCGACCGGGCGCGCTTCCCTCCCTATCGTGGGATCCCCCGTTACGTAGGGCTTCCGGACGCCGTGGTCTGGGGGAGTCTACTTTCGGACTGCCGCTTTGCCTTTTCTCTCTCCCTTCTCTCAGGGCATCGTCGTTCTCTCTCTCTC
>NW_020868954.1:351940-361940 GCF_003789085.1 Penaeus vannamei
TCATCAAGTTTAGGGTCACGCACGTCTGCCGCACCTACATTTGTGACTGACAGTGCAAACTTTCACATCACACTTACATGCACTTTACACCTACAACACCGTACTTGCACCCTTCCTTTCCTTTCACCTGCCATGCCATACTTCGGCCCGAACAACAATTTACACACTGCACCCGTTCGTCATACCCGGCACACACTGTCAGCGTAACACCATCCCATATGTCTACATGACATGACATGTCAGCAACGTCAGCTTCTTCGCCTTCTTGCGTCGTGCCATAAGAACGGCCCGGATAGTCGTGCCATGAGACGAACCGGGAGAGTAACGTCATACCGACCCAGGACTGTAACACACAACATAATTATATCGGGATAATTATGCCAAACCGGTAAGAGAAGTCCCCAAACCGACCGGGATTATCACATCCAAATAACCAGGATAGTCACTTCACACAGATTAGGATAGTCACACTAAATCGACCGGGATGGTTGCATCACACCGTCTAGGAGAGTCAATCAACCGACACGAACAGCCCCACAAAACCGATCGGGATAGTTACATCACACCGATTAGGAGAGCCGCAAAAACCGGACAGAAACCGAACACAACAGCGGTACGGCGGGCGCGAGAGCTGCCGCGTGACACTTCCCAGTAAGGCAGCGAGGCGGTCATTTGCGAACGGAAGTGACAGTGCGCGCGTTCACATCATGTCATTCTCTGCCGTCGGTCACCGTGAGATGTCCTCCCAGGGCAGACGACGCGTTATTGCTTCTGTTTCTTTTTCTGTATTTCCTGCTTATCCTTCGTTTATGCCTGTCATCCTCCGTCTATCTTTTCGATTTTCTTTCCTTTCTTCTTTAGAGTTCCGGGTGTTTTGCTCACTGTTTAATGCATCTGTACGTATAACTATTATTACTGCAAATATAATCTGATTTAATTGCATCAACCCCTTTTACTTCGAGTCTTTTAACTTCCAAACGTCCTTTCTTTACTTCCTTCTCTGCTCCCCCGATGCTCTTTTTTCTCCCCCCCCTCTTTCTCTCCTAATTTCTCGACCTCCTTGCCTCTTCCCTTTCCTCTCTTCGTCGCCCAATTCTCCTATTTCTACCCGCCCGACCATCGATTCCAGCGAGCCCAATTTCGCCCCCCTCCCCCCTTAATTCCAACTCCGCTCCTGTCCCCATTCCAAGCGCAGGCACGCTGACCTCAATCGCAACCTCTTTACCGGCGGACACTCAGCGGGCCACGACGTCGCGCCTGCCACTCGGCTCACTCCCGAGTCCTCTGAAGCCGGCGAGAGAACGAGAGCGCGAGTGCGTGTGGGCGCGGGCGGAGGGCGGGTGGGGGGCGTGTGTTCGGGGGCGCATGGGAGGAACCGCTCTGCCAGCCTCTGCCGTCGGTGCTCGCCAACTGCCGGAATGAGCGGTTCGCCCGGAGGGTTAGGACCGCACCGTTTGGGAGAGCAGCGCGGGTGCGCGCGCACTACGCCCACAAATGCATACGCACTTACTTGTCAACACTGTTTCTGTACGTGTGCGAGCGTCTGTAAGTGAAGAGTAAGGAGCGAGTGAAGGATGAGTGAGTGAGCGAGCGAGGAAATGAGAGAGTGAGTGAATGAGTGTGAATGAGGTGATGAATGAGTGTGAGGGAGCGAATGAGTGAGTGAGTGATTGAGCGAATAGTGAGTAGGTAAACGAGTGACTGTGATTGTGTGTACGCGTTTTAAAAAAGCAAATGAAAGTTACAAAAAAATAAAAGGACAGAACAAAAAAAAAGAGAGACGAAAACCCCGACTCCCCCTAAGAAAACGCAAGCAACGGATTGGCTCCATCCCCTTTTCCTTAATGAAATCCAGGGCCATTTCCGTGAAGGGCCGAGAATGAGGCGGGTAATCAATGGCTTAAGCCCACCAAAGCCCCCCTAATTAATGAACGAAACACTGCCGGAGAGACTAATGCCTCGAGGAATGCAGGGGCGGCGCGGAAGACGAGGGCGAGGGCGAGGAACCGAGGGATAAATGGAGAAAATCGTGAATAAATAAACGCGAACAGAAGGATTAGGGAAAGAATGCAAGGAAAAAAAAAGAGAGAAAGCTTAAGAATATCACGTAGGCGGAACACAGCAACCAGAATAATGCCGCGACCAAACACACACTTCTATCCATCTCTCACCCTCCCACCCTTCCTCCCTCCCTCTCCCCTCTCCCCTTTCCCTTCTCCTTATCCTTCCTCCCTCCTTCTCTTCCTTCCTCCTCCCATTCTCCCTCTCTTCCTCCTTTTTTGTCTCTTCCTTCCTCCTGCTCTCACTACCCCTTCCTCCCTTCCCCTCCCTTTCTCCCTCCCTTCCACCTTCATCTTCTCTCACTCACTCTTCCTCCTTCCTCCCTCCCTCCTTCACCCTTCCATACTCCCCATCCCTTTCTCCCTTCGCCTCCCCTTCTCCCTCCTTCCCTCCTTCACCCTCTCTCACTCACCTTTCCTCCCTCCTCCCTCCCTTTCTCCCTTCCTTCCTCCCGCTTGTTATATATTCGGAATCTCACCCTAATCTTTTCATCAACAATACCGTTATCATCCGATGATAATCACTCTCACGCCCACCGTCGCACAAAATTCTCCAACATCAAAAACAAAAACAAAAAAGACAAAACAAAAATCAACACGAATTCACAGCACACCCGATCCCAAGCGCTTAACCGTCTCGGAAAAACTCGAACGTAAAATAAACAAGTCCTCCTCATCCTCTCTTCCTCCTCCTCCTCCTTCTCCTTCTCCTTCTCCTCTCCTCCTCTCCTTCTTCTCCTCCTTCTCCTTCTTCTCCTTCTCCTTCTCCTTCTCCTTCTCCTTCTCCTTCTCCTTCTCCTCCTTTCTCCTTCTCCTTCTCCTTCTCCTTCTCCTTCTCCTTCTCCTTCTCTTCTCCTTCTCTTCTCCTTCTCCTTCTCTCTTCTTCTTCTTCTTCTCCTCTCCTCCTTCTCTCTCCTCTCCTCTCCTCCTCTCCTCCTCCTCCTCCACTTCTCCTTCTCCTTTCCTTCTCTCTCCTTCTCCTTCTTCTTCTCCTTCTCCCTCCTTCTCTTCTCCTTCTCCTTTCTCCTTCTATCCTTCTCCTTCTCTTCTCCTTCTCTTCTCCTTCTCTACTCTTCTCTCCTCCTCCTCCTCCTCTCCTCCTCCTCCTCTCCTCCTCTCCTCCTCTCCTCCTCCTCCTCCTCCTCCTCCTCCTCTCCTCCTCCTCCTCCTCCTCTCCTCCTCCTCCTCCTCCTCCTCCTCCTCCTCCTCCTCCTCCTCCTCCTCCTCCTCCTCCTCCTCCTCCTCGGGCGTGCTCCACTGGCCGAGCCAATAAATACTCGCGAGAAAGTCATTCATAACCAGATGCGTCGGGTTCGTCACGGCAGATTTGGCCTCTGAATCCATCGCCAATCAAAAGCTTACACAATCTTAAATGTGGAATGATAAACACGCCGACAACGATGACGCCCACACACACATATATATATATATATACATATATATATATATATACATACATACATACATACATACATATATACATCATACATACATACATACATACATACATACATACATACATACATACATACATACATACATACATACATACATACATACATACATATAAATATACATACATACATACATACATGTGTGTGTGTGTGTGTGTGTGTGTGTGTGTGTGTGTGTGTGTGTGTGTGTGTGTGTGTGTGTGTGTGTGTGTGTGTGTGTGTGTGTGTGTGTGTGTGTGTGTGTGTGTGCGTGTGTGTGTGTGTGTGTGTGTGTGTGTGTGTGCGTGTGTTGTGTGCGGATACATATATATACATATATATCCATATGCACACACACACACACAATATATATATATAAATATATATATATATATATATATATATATATATATATATATAATTCATATAATGTAATACATAAACGCTCGCTGTGAAAGAAAAAATATTTACTTCATTTGCACCTACATATCTGGCTACAAAAGGTTTATTCAGCAGATTCACCAAGAAAGTTTCACGACCGCGAAGCCCACGTTTCAATATGCAGGAGACACCAAGAATAAAGTCTACGGTGCTCGAATGTATCATTTCACTTACTTCTTGTTATTCATTTTCAAAAACTTTATACATGTAGACATGTTGTGTTGGCGGGGTGGGGGTTGGGGTGGCGTTGGGGTGGGGTGGGGTGGTGGATCTACTTATAAATATAAGTGCGTTTGGCTGGATCGCTGTAAGTGCTAGGGGTCATATTTTGTTCAATGTTAAAAATTGAGACAAGATAAAGTAATATATTCAGAAATGAGTATAAACATTTCAAAGAGTACACTCAATATTCTACACTGAGAAGAATGCACTGACCCGAGAGCCTTGAACAACAAATCCAAACTGGAATCAGCTTTCCAAAAGAAGTGGTTCAATTCCTGATCATGTGTGCATATATATATCCTTACAAAAATAAGAAATAGCAAAAGGTGTTATCACCACCTTCATCTAAAATAGACCATAATGGAAATCATAATACACACACACACGTGTGTGCGTGTGTGTGTGTGTGTGTGTGTGTGTGTGTGTGTGTGTGTGTGTGTGTGTG
The DNA here is from genome assembly GCF_003789085.1 of Penaeus vannamei. Classification (NCBI taxonomy): domain Eukaryota; kingdom Metazoa; phylum Arthropoda; class Malacostraca; order Decapoda; family Penaeidae; genus Penaeus; species Penaeus vannamei. Next base: position 356,542 of record NW_020868954.1, read on the forward strand.
TGTGTGTGTGTGTGTGTGTGTGTGTGTGTGTGTGTGTGTGTGTGTGTGTGTGTGTGTGTGCGTGCGCGCTTTTATATATATACATATGTATGTATGTATGTATGTATAAATATTCATATTTATCTATTTACCTATCTACCTATATCTATATCTATATCTACATCTATATCTATACATACATACATAAACACATATTGCGATAATCTCTACCCGCATCACTGCCACTATCAGTCAAACTTCCATATCACATTTTTCAATCAGAATGTTAAATAAAACAACAATAATTACCATCATCACTATCACCAACATCACAACAACGAAGATGATGATATAAAACAATATAACAACAATAATAACAGGAACAATAATCATAACAATACAAAATCATCAAAAGTGAAAAAAAAATAATGAGATAAATAATAACAAAACAATGACAACGATATTAGTAGTAGTATCAGTAATAACAATAATAATAATAATAATAATAATAATAATAATAATAATAATAATAATAAAAAGAAAAACAACATTGAAAATAATACCACAACCCCCGTCGCCACCATCCTAATACCAATCCAAAGAAAACAGTAACACAGTATAACACTGAAGACCCCAAAATAATACAGAGGACACGTGTATAAAATAAATATAAATATTCAAAAGTGTGCACCGAGAGCCAATGAATTATTCTGACAGAATCAATGGTGGAGGAGGCGAAAGCACAGCGGAGGGAGGGAGGAGGGAGGAGGGAGGTGGGGGGGGGGGTGGGGGGGGGGGACGAATACACACGAGGGGAAACAAGGCGACGAAAGGAGGATACATAGGAGGATCAAAAAAAATAGAAATAATTCGCAGGGAAACGGAGAGGGGAGAGGGGAGAGAAAGGGGGTGCAGAAATAGAAAATAAAACACGAAAATAAAACGGAAGATAACAAAATACGATACAACCGATAGCAACAACAATGGCCACGCTTGCAACATTACTACAACAGGCGACGAGGACAATGAAGATGATAATGACACGTATAACAATAATAATAATTCTCACCATCATCATCGTCACCAAGATTACCGTGAGGATATAACGCGCCGAGATGAAGCCTCATAGAGTCACCAAGGGCCAACCGGTGCCCCTCCCCCCTCCCCACCCCGTCGAAGGCTTGGCCAAGAGAGCCAAGTCGAGAATTCTTTCCATTAAATATCGGTCAGGACACAAGAAACGGTTAAAGACAGGAAGACGAAGGAGATGCAGGAGGAGAAGAAAAAGAACAACAGAAAGGAGGAGGAGGATGCAGAAGAAGAAAAACAACAACAAAAATTATGAGGAGGAGGAGGAAGAAGAGGATGGGGAGAAGGAGGAGGAGGAGGAGGAGGATGCAGAAGAAGAAGAAAAGCAACAAAAATTATGAGGAGAAAGAGGAGGATGAGGAGAAGGAGGAAGATGATGGGGAGGAGGAGGAGGAGGAGGAGGAGGAGAAGTGAGGAGGAAGAAGAAGAAGAAGAAGAGAAGAAGAAGAAGAAGAAGAGGAGGAAAAGGAAAAGGAAGAAGAAGAAGGAACAAGGGAAAGCGAGAAGAAGGGGAAGCAGAAACAGGAAAAGGAAAAAAAGAAAACAAAAAACCATAAAACCCCCAAAAAAGACAAAAGAAATAAAAAATAAGACCTCTTCTCCTCACCCTCCTCTCCCGTGTGTGCAGACAAGAGGGGAGGGCAGTCTCATGGCAGCGGGGAGTATATCATCAGGTGGCTTTATTAACGCAATTAAGAAGTCCCTCCTGGCCAGTCGCTCACGTCCACACCTTGCGAGGAACACACGAACACGTGACAAGGGTTTGGGGCTCTTGTAATGGCCTCTTCTTTCATTCTTTCTTTCTTATTACTTTCTCCTCTCTTCTTATCTCTCTCTTTCTTTCTTATTCTCTCTTTCTCTCTCTCTCTCTCTCTCTCTGGTCATCTCTCTCTCGCTCTCTCTCTCTCTCTCTCCTCTTCTCTCATCTCTCTCTATCGCACATTCTCTCTCTATCGCACTTTCCTAGCTTTAGTTTTCTGCTTATTAGCCTGTTAGATACAAGAGGTATAAAAACAGACGGATGCATTAAGACAAACAAGGAGGCATAAACTCAGATGAATACATATACCAGCGACAAATCACAATATATACAGAGAGAGAGAGAGAGAGAGAGAGAGAGAGAGAGAGAGAGAGAGAGAGAGAGAGAGAGAGAGAGAGAGAGAGAGAGAGAGAGAGAGAGAGGGAGAGAGAGAGAGAGAAAAAACAAAGAGAGAGAAAAAAGGAAGGTAGGGGAAAATGCGATCCCCATTCCAATACAAAAAAACAAAACAAAGACACGCTGTAGTCATCCCACACAGCATGCTAAGCCTATTCTTTAAAATGACATCAACACCTCCCCCTCAAAAAAAAAAAAAAAAAAAAAAAAAAAAAAAAAAAAAAAAAAAAAAAAAATCGAACCTCCCCCCCCCCCCCCCAAAAAAATTGAACCTCACCCTCCCCCCCCCAAAAAAAAATCAGCCCAAGATAGCGTGAAAGAGCAGTCCGTAAATCCCCCGATTGCGATTCCACCGAGGCAAAACCGGGCCAAGTTCGCCCACCGCAAAACCGCTACGTGTCGTGGGGGCCCGAGATCGCCAGCGCCTCGACATGCCGCACATGTGATTTCGCGAAATAAATCCGGCTTTGTTTCATAAGGCTTCTTTTAGAGGATGAATTACGAGCTTCGAGGATGGGATAGCTGGGGAAAGGTATGTGCGTGTGCGTTTATGTGGGTAGATATGAATGTATTTATGGATGAATGTATGTATGTATGTATGTATGTGTGTATGTATGTATGTATGTGTTTGTGTATGTATTTATGTATGTATTTATGTATGTATGTATGTATGTAATTATGTATGTATGTATGTATGTAATTATGTTTGTATGTATGTATGTATGTATGTATGTATGTGTTTGTGTATGTATTTATGTATGTATGTGTGTATATGTATGTATGTGTTTGTGTATGTATTTATGCATGCATGTGTGATGTATGTGTGCATGTGTATGTTTAAGCGCTGTGTGTGTGCGAATGTTTTCGCTAGAAACACTGATATATAGAGCAAACATACGTACGTGCATAAAGAGAGACATACATGCCACGCATGACGTCTGTGACACAAATAGCGAAAATGAGACATGTCAAACCAAGTAAAAAATAAGGGAAAGAAAACAAAAAATACATGCCATTAAATTTCGACAAAAAAAAACTCATCATAAATTTTGAAAATATGACATTCTAAATAAGAACAAAAAATCCAGCAAAAACATAATAAGGTGAATTTTCATGACGAACAAGGAGGAGGAGGGTGCCAAAAAACGGCGGTCGGTCCCTATGGTTTCAAAGCAAAAGAAAATTCACCTGAGCGACATCGACACGGTGCTCTCTGACAGTTTTTTTATCATTATTCTCAGCATGACTTCAGTGATGAACTCATAAACATATATACTCCTCTTTTCGAGATTATATATATATATATATATATATATATATATAATATATATATATATATATATATATACCTTTGCCCTCTCCTTAACCTTGCATTATCAATCATATGTTCCCTACAGTAAATGTATACCGCCTTTATATTCTTCATATACTTCAAAAATAGTCTTTACTCTTTTTGATCTTCGGCACACACACACACAAATACACACACACACACACATACACACATACATACATACATACATACATACATACATACATACATACATACATACATACATACATACATACACACACACACAAAAAAAAAATCTGACTTTTCCCAACTCCTGCGCCCACAACAAACGACGTGTCAAGAGGAAGGCCGATCAAATGCAGTACGTTATCCACCTTTGCATCAAGCAAGCCTGAAAGATGAATCAACAGATGAATAAACAAGGGCACTGCATAACGAAGTCACAACGGCACAAAAACCCGGCTGATGATGGCAACACATTCGGATTTCCAAATATCAAACTACATCCGCGTGCAATCAAGCGCAACAAAAATGCAATACAAAGCGCTTATGCTCTGGGATATGCAACATATACTATCAATGAAGCATTTGGTGAAATACATGTAAAGTGAAGGAAGGATGGACAGGGGAGGGAGGGAGAGGAAGAGGGAGGGGAGAGGGAGGGAGGAGAGAGGGAGGGAGGGAGGGAGGGAGGGGGAGGGAGGAGGAGGGAGGAGGGAGGGAGGGAGGGAGGGAGGGAGGGAGGGAGGGAGGAGGGGGGAGGGAGGGAGGGAGGGAGGAGGGAGGGAGAGGGAGGGAGGGAGGGAGGGAGGAGAGAGAGAGAGAGAGAGAGAGAGAGAGAGAGAGAGAGAGAGAGAGAGAGAGAGAGAGGAGGGAGAGGGAGAGAGACAGAGAGATAGATAGATAGAGAGAGAAACAAAGAGAAAAAGACAAGCAAATTAATTTCTATCGCTCTCCCTCTCTCGCCGGGTCCAAATTACTCTCCAGACCCCGCGCCCCTTGAGCAAAACCGGACCCGAAGACCCTCTCCTCCTCCCCCGTAGACAAACAAGCCAACAACGGGAAAAGACGTAAAAATAAGCTCAACAGGTCCTCCCCCCGACGAAGAACGCCCCGTCGCCCCTGCCTTGAAACGAACCCGATGTTGACAAGCGATAAGGAACCGAATCACGGCGGAGGAAGTGGCGTGATCCCGGCACACGACGAGGGTCTCTCGGTCCGCGGACAGACCCCACGACACGCAGGGACGAGGAGGCACGCGAGAGGGAAGTCGTGGCTATCAATACGACAAGGATCTGATGCCTCTCCTCTCCCAGGGAGGAAACTTCCTTGAGGCAAATTGGTGCCTTTGTTGCGCATGGCGTCCAAAATGTAAACACCCAAGCGCACCCACTGACGAACCCTGGCGCGAATGTGTGCCACAGGAAATTGCTTTGATAATAACCCGACTGGCAGCGTGATGAGGGCTGGCACTGGCGTGTGACGGCCCTATAAAACGGAACTCACGTCGATGGCACCTCACTGCCCGAGAAGATGACGCAAGAGGGCACTGTGGCGTGTGCGCAGCGATACTCTGACATAATTATAATCATAATGAGTGGCACTCCAACATTACCCTTCCATAAAACTGGAAACTAACGCGGGTGCCATAAATGGTGGCACCATTACAACCACACCCATTAATATGAAAAAACTAAATAACCTCGCGGAATGTTTTTTTTTTTTTTTTTCTTATTCCTCTGCTCATGACACCTGTCCTAGATCAGGTCGCCCCGGGAGCGCGCTCATGAGCGCCAGTGCCAAAAGAGGGGCCAAGGGCGTCTCAGCGAGCGGGAACACTCCAGGAGGGACCGCTCAACAATAATCCATAGTGAGGGCAGT
>NW_020868954.1:366940-371940 GCF_003789085.1 Penaeus vannamei
AGAAAGAGAAATGGATAAGAATATAAAGAGAAATAACAGGAAGAGAGAGAAAAATAAATGAGAGAGAGAGAGAGAGAGAGAGAGAGAGAAGAGAGAGAGAGAGAGAGAGAGAGAGAGAGAGAGAGAGAGAGAGAGAGAGAGAGAGAGAGAGAGAATAATCACACATGTATAGGTAGAGAGAGCGAAAGATAACTATAAATGGGAGAGAGACAAATGAACAGGAAGAGAAAGGTAAATGGATACGAAGAGAAAGAGAAACGAATAGGAAGACAGAAGAATAAATGGAACAGGGAAAGAAATGAATAGGCAGAAAGAAACACACGTGGATAGGAAAAGAGAGAGAGACTACTAGAAAAGAGAGAGACAACGAATAGCAAGAGGAAGAGAAATTATTAGGAAGAGAAAGAGAAAGAAAAATGACCGCAGGCCCTTTTGAATATTACCTCGCTGCCGCCGCCGCCTCCTCCTCCTCCTCCCTCCTCCTCCCTCCTCCTCCTCCTCCTCCTCCTCTCTCCCTCCTCCTCCTCCTCCCTCCTCCTCCTCTCCTCCTCCTCCCTCCTCCCTCCTCCTCCTCCTCCTCCTCCTCCTCCTCCTCCTCCTCCTCTCTCCTCCTCCTCCTCCTCCTCCTCTCCTCCTCCTCCTCCTCCTCCGCGTGCACCCAGGCCGCCAAAGGACCCCCTCCCCCCTCAATCGCCCGAGGCATTCCCTCCTCTTTCTTGCGGCAGATCTTCCCAGGCAGGCGACGAGGCCAAGATTTTACGGCACCGGCCATTGTCTTTGCAAAAAAAAAAAACGTGGCACTCGATGACGTCACGCGAGGGCCCGTAGAGCGCCAGGATGCATACATAACCCACATATATTGACCAGGCGCTCCGGGCCGGGCCTCACCTAGCCTCTCGGACGGCGTGAGAGAGGCACATGTCCTAAATACCATCCCTGAGACGCGCGTGTACTGTGCACATGCTCTCCCGCGGAGGATAAAGAGGTCATCGTATACACTGAGAGAACATTTATGGCATGGCTCTTTCCTCGCCGGCGGCAGATGCTTGTTTCTCCGTCTGTCAGTCAGTCAGTCAGTCTGTCTCTCTCCTTTTCTTTTTCTTTCTCTCCCTTACTCCCTCTCTCTTCTCTCTTTTCTCTCTTCCTCACTACCCTTCTCTCTTTTCTCCTTCTTTCTCTCTCCCTCATTCCCTTTCTCTCTCGTCCTCCCGCTTCCCCCACTCCCCTCTTCGTCCTCCCTCCCCGCTCCCTCTTTTTCTTTCTCTTTTCCTCTCTCCCTCTATTCCCCTCTCTCTCCGTAAACCTAGGCCCCACCACGGCCAGCCCCAAATGTCATGGACGCCTCTACACTGTCACACAAAAGGTGGAGAAATGCCATCAGTTTCTTATTAAGTGGAGCTCGCCCTGCATTTTACATGACTCCGCCACAGGGCTCCTTCTCTCCCCTCTCTCTCTCTCTCTCTCTCTCTCTCTCTCTCTCTCTCTCTCTCTCTCTCTCTCTCCTCTCTCTCTCTCTCTCTCTCTCTCTCCTCTCTCTCTCTCTCTCTCTCGTCTTTTTCTGTCGGTGTCTGTTGACGTCCCTTTATGGCTGGAGGGAGCTTGAACTTCTCCACCTGTCGGTTAAAAGCTATGTTCGTGCTTTCGAGTCTCTCTAATTATATTTCTCTCGCTTAAAATATATTGTGTTGTCTGACTGACTGACTGATTACACTGACTGACTGACTGACTACACTGACTGACTGACTGACTGATTACACTGACTGACTAACTGACTGATTACACTGACTGACTAACTACACTGACTGACTCACTGACTGTCCTTCCATCCACTAACTCATCCTTCCATCCTTTTTTTTCATCCAACTACTTACGTATCCATCCACTCCGAACCAACCAACCGATCCACCCATCCTTTTCTTTCATCCATCCATCCATCCACTCATCCATCCTCTTTCTCACTCACCCATCCGTCTAGCCCCTCCACCCATCCGTTTACCTACCCCAACCCAAGCCAAAACTCACGCAAAATCCGCCCATTCAACCCAAACCCACACATCCACCCACCCATCTATTCATCCACGCACCCACACCCACCCATCCCACAACCCACCCCACCCAACCCAATCCCACACCCACCCACCCACCCAACCCCACCCACCCACCAACCCAAGCCCACCCACCCAACCCACCCCAACCCACCCACCAACCCGAGTCCTCTTATCCACCTATCCCCGGCCCCCCCCCACCCACCCCACCCCACCCCACGCCCGGCCTTCCCCTGAGCAATCCCTTCGCTTTTATTTCCCCAAACATCGGGGCCCGGGAGACAGCCCTCCTTCGCACGCCCGCCTCCCGCGCCTCCAACAGCGACGGTCCTGCACTTAATTTTTTTTTCTTTTTCTTTTGTGCATTATCCCGCTTCTCCTTTCGATTCTTTTCTCTATTTTCATTTACGTTTCTCCTGCCTTGTTTATTTATTTGTTTTTTCCTTCTCTTTTGATAAGATTTTTTTAACGACTCCATCAGTTTCCTTGTCGTCCCAATACTATTTGTTCTTATTCTATTTCATTTTATTTCTATTTTCCATTTGTTCTTCATTCCTTTATTTCAATTTCTCTTCTATTCCCAATATATCACCCTCTCCTTTTCCTTTGCTTCTTCTCCATTCGCTACCGCTCCTTTTCCTTCTTGCCATATTCAATATCTCATTCTCTCTCTTACTCACATTCTTTATTTTCTCTCTTTGTCTCTCTCTCTCACTCACATTCTTTATTCTCTCTCTTTCTCTCTCTTTATCCTTCCCTTCCGCTCCCGCCTCTCTTTTTCCAGGCGGCTCGACGCTATCCATTCCGGCCGGGCGAGCAATTGCACGTTTCCGTGGCTGTGTCCCCGTCTCGTTGCAAAGAAGGCCCTCGCGATGGCCGGCTGGACATCGCGACAGATCACGCCGGCTAAACGGGCGCAGGATCTTCAAATAAACGCACACACACTCTTATGCACACTCGCACTCATACTCATACACACAGTCATACTCACCATCATACTCATACTTACACTTACTCACTCACACACACCCACTCTCACTCTCACTCACACCCCCATACACACACACAATCATACTCACACTCTCAATCACACTTTCACTCTCCCTCTCACACACACACTCACCCTCCCATCCCCACAACCCACAACCCCCCCACACACAAGCCCCCCCTCTCACCCACCCACACACACTCACCCCCACCCCCTCCCCACGCACACACGTCCCACCCCCGCACGAGAGGGACACGAGCCTTGCCAGGGCTATCGGAACTTTGCTCATTAATAGCGGAGCGGTTTTCTAATCCTCGGGCGCCGGCCAAGTCGCCATGAATTATGCGGATCAGACATCCTTCGTTTCCTGATCCCTGTCCTTGAGTCCTTGTCGTGGCGTCTTCGCGTCCTCTTCTCCTCTCTTCTCTCTTTTTTTCATCCACTTTCTCTTTCTTTTCTTCGTGTCCTGTTCTCTTCTCTTCTCTCTTTTTTTCCACTTTCTCTTTCTTTTCTTCGCTCTCTTCTTTCTTGTCTTTTTCTTCTTCTCTTTCTTTTCTATGATTTTGTCTTGATATTTTCTCTTCTCTCTTGTTTTCTTCTTTATCTTTCTTCTCTATGATTCTGTCTTGATATTTTCTTTCTTCTTCTTCCATTTGCTCTGCTCACTTTCTCTTACTCTCTTCGTTTCCTCTTGTTACCCTTTCTTTGTCTGTTCCATCTTCGTTTTCTCTTGTCTTCTCTGTTAATTCTCCATTTCCCTTTGTTATCCACTATTTCCCTCTTACCTCTTCATTTTCTCTTGTTATCTTCTCTTTCTCTGTTCTCTCTCCATTTCTTCTTCTCATTTTTTCTTACTATCTCTTCCCTCTATTTTCTCCCGTCACTTTTCTTTTTTTTTATTTCCTCTTCTCACTCTTTTTCTCTCTTTCTCAATTTTCTTGTTTTCCCGTTTCCCTAATTTCTCCTTTCCATATTCTCCTTCCAAATCCGCAATTTTCTCTTCTTTTTCTTCTCTTTTTCCTTTCTCTAATCATTTCTTTCCCTCATCCCTCTCTCACTTTTTTTCCCCTGTTTCCTAATTTCCCTCATCTCCCTCCCAATACACAAGTTTCTCTTCTTTCTCTCAGTTGTTTTCTCCTATTTTCCCCTTTCTCTAATTTCTCTTTTCTTCCTGTTAATTTCCCTCATCTCTCTTTTTCCCTCCTCTTCCCTTTCCCATTTCCCTCATTGCTCCCGTTTCTCTAATTTCCCTCTTCGTCTCTCCTCCTCCTCCCTTGATTTTGCTTAAGCTTCCCTCTTCTCTCTCCTCTGCCAAATTTTTTCTATTCCACTTTCTCTCAGTTTTTCTCGGTATTTTTCCCCCCTGCTTCCCTAATCCCTCCTCTCCCTGCCCATTCGCAAACTTCTCTCCTTCTCTCTCTCTCCTCTCCTCTCTCTCTCTTCTCTCTCTCTCTCTCCTTCTCTTCTCCTCTCTCTCTTCCTCTCTCTCTCTCTCTCTCTCTCTCTCTCTCTTCTCTTCTCTCTCTCTCTCTCTCTGCTCTCTCTCTTCTCTCCTAAGCTTGCCACTTTAAATACATCACATTATATTTTTCTTTACACAAAACACCCATTCGCAAATTTCTCTCGTTCTCTCTCTCAGCTTTCCCTCGTTTCCCCCAATCCCTCCTCTTCCTCCCCATTCGCCAGAGCTTCTCTCTCTCCTCTCTCATGTCCCTTCCCCCCCCCCCCCCCCCCTCTCTAACTCCCATCTCCTTCCTTTCTGACGTCACTCGTCTGGCCACGTTGCTTAACCGTCGATGTCTAAGTTCCCGAGGAATCCAAAACCGATTTGTGTTTCAATTCCCCATTCGTCTGTCTAATTACCCGCCCTCTCCAATCCCTTGATAAAGAGTTGAAAGACTGCAACGACCGCAATGCACAAGCCACTTTTTTTATTCATTTCAATGTGTAAATATTTGATTATTGCT
>NW_020868954.1:379440-386940 GCF_003789085.1 Penaeus vannamei
TATATCGTTGCAAAGTTCTTCGCTATACATCGCTGCTCCGTGTTGTAATAAAGGCAACTGCACAATCGACGGAAAGACCACTATTGCAAATTCTAAAACTGTAGCATAAACAACCATAATTACTGTTTCTATTGCACAATTAATCTACACAACAGCGGTATAACTTCCTACCGCTACAGCTAATGCGATTACTCCTTATTGTGCAAATAGTACAGGATGAAGAGGAAGATGTGGAAAAAGAAAGGCGAATAAGAAAATGGAGCAGGAGAAGAAGAGGAAGAATGCGGATGAGGATGGAGATGAGGAGCAGGGATAGTGGGTTGAGGAGGAGGAGGAGGAGGAGGAGAGGATAAGGAAGGAGAAGGGAAGGAGAGAAGAAGGAGAAGGTGAAGGAGATGATGATGAGGAGGAGGAAGGGGGAGAGGAGGTGGAGGAGGTGGAGAAGAAGGAGAGGAGGAGGAAGAAGAGAAGAAGAAGGAGAAGAAGAAGAAGAAGAAGATGATGATGATGAGGAGGAGGAGGAGGAGATGGAGATGAGGAAGAGGAGGAGGTGGAAACGGAGGAAAAAGAAAAGGAAAAGAAGAAGAAAGACCAGAACAACAACAAAAATAACAACTACTACTACTGCTACTATCACAACTACCTCGCAATCCACGACTCCATCCGCTTCGTCACCCCCCTCCCCCTAACACACCATCCATTAATCGAAACTAAACGACCATGGTCTGTCATCAGCTGTGTGAAGGTCACCCCAAAGCCAGGCAATGGGATTACGACTTCCTTGCTACAGTTACGACTTTCTTGCTACAGTGTGTATAATCCAACTACTCCGGAAGCCTCACAGAAATAGCTCAGCCACCTTTCGAGATGCCCGTTTCCTAATTTGGAAATACTAGCACCTGAACCTTTTGTCACGAATTTTCTGGTCGTACGGCTAGGCCTACATAAAAAAAATATGCAATACTCACCTACACGGAGACATACAGCTTTTCTTTAATTCAGTTATATTAGAATTGTAAAGGCTATGGTCAAGGAATTAATCATTTTCCTTAACAAACACACATGTACTTGATAACATAAAACTCAGCATCCATATAAGGGACTCGAAGACGGAATAACTATCATAACTCCTAATTAAGACAGAAATTCAGATTTACTGAAGTCACCCTTGTCCACTGTGAGAATGAAGGTACCAAAGAAAATGGTCCAAGCGCGACCTGTAAGAGAATTGATTTTCACGGGGAATGGACATGGTAAACTTAATCTAAAGGAACATTCGGCAGTTCTGTCATCTACTGCACACAAAAATTGAATAGTACCATAGATGAAATCAACTGCATGGTAATATTCAATGAAAAGCTAGAAATATGTTCAAGCGTACTAACAGAATACAGATGACAGAGACGTACATATACTATGAAAAGAAGTATACAAACTAGTGTAAAAATAAATATGCATACATGCAATATCTCTCTCCCCCTCCCACACACAACAAATAAATAAATACATATGTGTATATATAGATACATATCTAATTACGTACGCACACACATTTAAATATGTATACGTGTGTATTTATATATATATATATATATATATATATATATATTATATATATATATATGTGTGTGTGTGTGTGTGTGTGTGTATGTGTGTGTGTGTGTGTGTGTGTGTGTGTGTGTGTGTGTGTGTGTGTGTGTGTGTGTGTGTGTGTGTGTGTGTGTGTGTGTTGTGTGTGTGTGTGTGTGTGTGTGTGATAGATAAATAGACAAATAGATAGAAAAAGAGAGCGAGCGAAGAGAAAGAGAGAGAGAGAGAGAGAGAGAGAGAGAGAGAGAGAGAGAGAGAGAGAGAGAGAGAGAGAGAGGAGAGAGAGAGAGAGAGAGAGAGAGAGAGAGAGAGAGAGAGATGTATGCATTACGTGCCCTCTTGGTGCCAAACCCCGGGGCGAAGCAAGGGGGCGCGGCCCCACTGACTGACCTGTGTTGTCGTAGAAGAGGTGAGAGTACAGGTAGGGCCTTGTCATGACGTAGGCGGCGATGCAGAAGAGCACAACGCCCCCAGTGAGGAGGAGGGCGGTGGGGCATTGCAGGACGCTCAGGTCACCCGGCAGCCACGACCTCCACCACTCACTCATAGAGGCGCCTTAGTCCTCGCCGTCGCTCACTGTCTGAGGGGGGAGGGGCGCGAGTCCTCACACTGCCGCCTTCAGGAGAAGCATGCCTCGTGCCGCTGGGCTCCTCCACCGCCGAGCCCCAGGGGAGGCTGGTCGCAGGACACGGTTCCTCTCCTGGTAATCCGCTAGAGCGCGTTCCACTCACTCGACAAGAGACACCTTTTCCGCGGCGAAGTCAAGGTCGCGGAAGCGACATATATACATATTCTCCTGCCACTAATCGGCGGCCAAACTGAGCTCGAGTGATAAATGTCTTACGCTGACATTTAGCCGTTTTAAGGGCAGTCACGTGCCTCCGGCAAGTGCCGGCAGGTGCCGGGGGAGGAGCGAGTGAGAGCCGAGTGTGGAGAACAAGGTTCCACGCCTCACACACTCACGCCGTACCTCACGGACCTCCTGCGACGCACTCTCCTGTTTCACACTTTTTGCACTCGGCGTCGCAGATGAGTCAGGAAAGACACTGGCTCCCTACGCGTCAGACCGATCGTGGCGCCATTGAGTCTCCGTTATCACGTCCACCTTGGCATGATGGCTTACACACGGGCGGACGCAGCGAGGAAACCCTAGCGAGTGGAAGACAAGGCTAATAGTCATACACACTGCTTTCCAGATCTACACAGTATGCTAGACACATCATTTGTGCAAAAGACAAAAGAGGCGAATGGAGGGAAGTGGGAGGTGACTGCCAACACACACAAAAAAAAAACAAATAAGAAACAAATTGTAAAAAATCCCCATCTAACCACCATTCTGAATCACAAGCAGTGAAACCAGAACACGAAACCAAACCGAAAAAAACACCTTGAAGTCAATACAACAACACATAAGCTCTTGCACCCACACACTCAAAAACAAAATCGCCGCCAAACAACCGACACTAACTAACCATAATAAGACAAGAACAAATCCTCCAAAACAACGTAGTCCCTGCTCCAAAAGAAAGAAAGAAAACGTAACATCTCGGCTAAAGTAGAGTACACTAATCTGTTCCCATTGCATCATAAGCCAAGCTGTGCTATTAATAACAAGGAATTTCCTTGGAAAATCCTTGGCCTTCACAGAAAGGTTTCTAACGAAGGATTCTTTTCGGGTTTCTTTAATTGCTTTTCTACTGCATTGGTTAATAGTACTGATGATGATGATAATGATAAGAAAGAAAATAACAGACAACAGCCAAAATAATGGTAGCAACAGCTGCAGTATCAGTATTAGTAGTTATAGCAATAATGATTTTAAAAATATAATAATAACAATATCAGCAAAAACAATCATACTAACAATAATAACAATAATGATAAAAATAATGAAAAATAAAAATAACAATAATAAATAATAAAACAACAATAATAATGATACTAACAATACCAATAACAACAAAAACAGTAATAATGATAACCACAAAACAATAATTAAATGAGTAATAACATGTCATAGTGATAGTGAACATGATAATGATAATAACAACACCAACAATAAAAGTAATAGTAATGATGATGATGATGATGATAACAGTAATAACAATAACAATAATAACAGTAATAATAATAATAATAATAATAATAATAATAATAATAATAATAATAATAATAATAATAATAAATAATATAATAATAACAACAATAATATAATAAAGATAATGATAAATAAATGATAATAATAGTGATATTGATTGCGATAGTAATAATAGTAATAATAATAACAATAAAGCTAATAACAATATTGATGATGATGATGATAATAAAAACATTAATAACAATAATACCACCACCACCAACAACAACAATGAAAATAATAATTAATATTATCATTATTATTTTGATCATTATAAAATTATAATAATGACAATAATGATAAATATAATAAAATTTTTGTTAATAATAAAAGCAATGATAATGAAAACCATAACAATAATATTAAAAATAATAATGATAGCAATAATAATAATAACAACAACAACAACAACAACAATAATAATAATAATAATAATAATTACAAATATCATTATCATCATCATCATCATCATCATCATCATCATCATCATAATAATAATAATCACACTAATGATAATGATAATAATCATAACAATAACAATAACAATAGCATAATAATAATAAATATAAAAAATGATAACAACAACAATGACGATAATAACAACTACAATAATAGTAAATAAAACAATAAAAATAATAACAATAATAAAGAAAATGATAACAACAACAACAACAATAATAACAACTACAATAATAGTAAACAAAACAAAACAATAATAACAATAACAATAATAACATGCGTGTGCGTGTGTACGTGTGCGCGCGTGCGTGTGTTTATGAATCTACATATTTCGTATCCCTATGAAACATATTTTGTGAGCAACAGGAACAACGATTTACGTATGTGCGCGGATGCACGCACCCTCACACGCACTCGCACACACGCGAATCTCCCACAATTTTCCCCAACCACAATCCCCCAAAAAAATAAATGAGAGAGATCCCAACCCAAGTGCAAAAATCCTACCGACGCCCCAGCAATCCCTTCGCATTTCCACAAGCCAAGAAACCCGCTTCTAAAACGCTCGAAACCCGCCATTTGATCCCCGGGAGAAGCTCTCGTTAGGGCGCCCTCCGCGACCGCCTTCAAACGGCCCCGCGAGAGCAGGACGACCTTGCGCAAAGGGTTTGATGCTCTTCAAGCGCTGGCTCTCGAGGCTCTTGGATCAGACGCTCTTGCAGGGACACAGAAGGATGCAAGGCGCACACATACACGAGGAGGAGGAGGAGGAGGAGGAGGGAAAGGGGGAGGAGGAGAAGGAAGAAGAGGTAGGGAGAGGAGGAGAGGAGGAGGAGGAGGAGGAGGAGGAGGGAGGAGGGAGGAGGGAGGAGGAGGAGGAAGGGAGGAGGAAGAGGAGGAGGAGAGAAGGAGAAGGAGAAGAAGAAGAAGACGAAAAGGAGAAGGAGAAAGGAGAAGGAGAATCAGAAGGAGGAGGAGGAGGAGGAGGAGGAGAAGACGAAGAAAGAGAATTAGAAGGAGGAAGGAAGGAGGAGGGAGGAAGGAGGAAGAGGGAGAAGAAGAAGAGGAAGAGAAGGAGAAAAGGAAGACAAGGCGAAATGAAAAATAACTTTAACGTTTTTCCTTCTCCCTCTCTCCTTTCCACCCTCCCTTCACCCTTCTCTCCCTCCCTCCCACCCTCCCTCCCTCCCTGAAAAGCAACATCACTCCTGCTTTTCTCCCATTCCATGCTTCCGCTGCCGAAGGGTTTTTGCTCCGGCTGCCCCTTCCCCCGACCCCTAATCATATCGGCAAGGTGGGGAGTTGCTATGCAGGGGAAAGGGGGACTTCCGAGTACCACACACTTTTTCATACATTCACACTTTTTATTCGAATAAAAAAAGAAAAAACAAAAAACAAACAAAAAAAAAAAAAAAAATAAACGTGGCCCCGAAATCTGAAACACAGTCATTAAATCCCCCTGATAAATTCCCCACCGCACCTGCCCGCCTTTCCTTCCATGACGTCACCACCAAATAATTCTCCCCCCCCCACCCCACCGCCAGAAAAAAACTAATTACCGGTACTGCGTTCTGTCGGCCGCTATGGCGAGGTCCGGAGCGCAAGGCACGCGACCTTTGCCGGTGCCACTCCACGCTGGCATCTGTTTCTCCATTATTCATTCCTCACTGGTCTCTCCCTTTCCTCTGCTGCCTCTGTCTCTACTTCTATCCTTTATTTTGCCCGAGTCTGACACCTATCTATTTTTCTAAATCATTCTGCCTACCTCCCTATATTTCCCATTCAACTCCCTGCCCCTCCCTGCCCTTCCTTAAACCTCCCTTCAACACCCCCCCCTCCTCTCACCCCTCAACCAATTCCCTTCTCCTCATCCCTCGCCCTCCATACTTCACAACGATCCCTTCCCCTCTCGCCCTCCTCCGCCCCCACGCCCATAATCACAAATCTCCCCACCCCTTTCCCCTCCCTCTCGACCCTTCCCCTTCCACCCCCCCCCCCTCACCCCACCCAAAGATCACCCGCTCAATGAGGAGTCGAGTGGTGTGGCGTGGCGTGGCGTTCATGGCGTGGCGACCCTCATTATCCCGGCCAGCGCTGGATTGCACTCCTAGGACAGTCACTTTCGCCTGTGCATGTGGCAGGCACGGACTGTGTTCTTTCCTTGCACTATTTCCTTTTTTTCTTTTCATTTTTTTCGTCTTTTTTCTTTTACCGTCGGTAGATAGTACAGAGTACTGGACAAGGGCACTACAAACATCGCTATCCGTCTAATAACAATATCATAATTAGGAATAATGGTAGTTAATATTCGAGAAAACGAAAAACAAAAGTATAATGAAAGAAATGAAAGCAGCGTAAAAAGCATAAATGTTGAAATAACGCCAATTCAAGTAATATTAGTATCGCTACTACTGAAGGAAAAAATAAATAAAACAACAATTATAATGATGATCATAATAATGATAGTAATACTAGCAATAACAATAGGAATAATAAGGGTAATAATAATAACAATATCAAAGCAACAAAAACAACAAAGTAACAAAAATAACAGTAATAGCAATAATAATAACACCTACAACTACATCAACAACAACAATAAGTATAATAATAACAAACAATAACAATGGCAATTAAAACATTATCACTGTTATCTGAAAGATCAAATTCCAATCTTATTTTCATTGCCGTTCATCACGATCATCATCAGCAAAGCAATATTTTCCCTTCCAGCACTGTCGCTGCTAAAGATACGATATGCTATGAATCTCACTAAAACAACATGATGCAAAACAAGATCTAATGAAGAATATGATAATGGCGATCGTTATGGCAGTGAGAATGGTGAGAACAAAGCTAACAGTAATACAAATGGCAATGGCAATAAAAATGGTAATGATAATGGTAGTAGTAGTAGTGGTGGTGGTAGTGGCAGTATTTACAGGGAATGGTAAAAATGCAAATAATGTCACCGGTATAGCTAACGATGCCAAGCCACCCCACAAAAGACCAACCGACACCCCCCCTCCTGGCGACCTCTCCCCCCCTCCTAAACATGCAAGCGAGCAAGCACCCGAAGCACGAGTTAAAAAATCCCCGAGCGAAGCCCCTGGAGCGACCGAGTCAGGACGACCACAATCACGCCGCGTCCACACCAGGAGAGGGGGGTGGGGGAGGCGAAGGTAGGGGGGGCGAGCGGCGGGCTTGAGGGCGTGCGGGCGGGCGGGCGGGCTTGAGGGCGTGCAGTCGCTCGGCCTGCACGCACCCGCAATGTTTCAACGCCGGCGGCCGCCTCCTGCACCACCTGATCAATA
>NW_020868954.1:391940-395303 GCF_003789085.1 Penaeus vannamei
ACCAACGAAAAAGGAACAACGATAACCAACGAAAAGGGAACAATAACCCACGAAAAACGGCAGGGGAGCCACCGCACCAGAGCAAGCATTGAGCACCCGGCGAACGTAAACAAAAGCCCACCCGAGCGCGCAGCGAGGCTCACGTGTAGGCCTCCGTGTGCCTGTAACCCCCCTGGAAACCCTTATGTTCCAGATTAGCAGCTCAAAGCCAATTAGACACGTAAATGCGGGCGCTTTTTTAAACAAACAAGGAAATGTCGGGGTGAAACGTCATCGCTGTTTTCGTTTGGTGTACCCCTCTTTGCTTTTACTATCGTCATCATTTTTAAAGTATTGTATAATGTTTAACTGTGTAAACTAAGCGAGTTGGGAAGTCTAAACCAAACATATTGTCCATTAACGTACATTGTGTAAACAAACACTGTGACTAGAAATGTACTATCATGTGAGCTTAGCACATAATTTCATGTATATAATATGTACATACAAGTAATCTGGATCTGTGAATACACTACATGAACAGATTGTACCTGCGTGTGTGTGTGTATCTCTAAGTCAACACTAAGTATACTATACATACACATTAGGCATATAAGCAAGTTATTTATGCCACCCTGAGCAGCATGCCTTCCTTCCTAGAAAGAGTAATGGAGTCGGAACAGCACAAAGGCTCGCGGTTCGCCTGTGTAAGCCAACATACAGCAGGACCCATTGTTTGAGGGCACTGCGAACAAGTCATTTTATATGAGGGGAATATCCGCTAGACACAGAACTCCTGAGCAGACGTATAGTTTATTAACAGTGTCTGGCCCTAAATCACTACAACTTTCATCGTAAACCGAACATCTTGGCTTACTTATACCACAGTGGATCACAATAGCAAGCAAACAAATTTCGAATACAAAACTTCTCTTGCAAAAGAGCCCCAAACCCCCTCTTCAAAAATCCGCATCAATTCTATCATCACAGGAACAACCACTGACAGCAAGGGCCCTCGTTAAGCTACAACAACAAAAAATAGACCGAAATGAACATAATTCCGGGCTATTAACCTTCGTCCATATACGGCTGACAGCGGCACGCCTCAGAGAAGCCCACCTGACGAGCCGCCCAGGTGATGGAGGGACGAAGAGGGAGGGGCGGCGGGAGGGGAGCTGAGGGGACGGCGAGGGGAAGGCTCGCCCTCCGCGATCTCCTCAACATCAATTCACACAGAGAGAAGAAAACTTACACACACAAGCGCACTTTTCGAGGATCACAGATTGGGCGGACGAGCGGAGGGCCAAGTGCCATGCACGAACCCCAGGTCATCCGGTATGACCCTTCGACCTTTCAATCGTCGAAGCTTCCACTTCCCCGAGGCAATCGCGCGCTAAGGGGAAGTCACCATCCCGCAAGAGAGAAGTGAGGGGAGGATAAATCTCCTCAGCGGGAGTGAGGAAAGCCAGTCACGAACGGCGAGAGCGAGAGCGAAGAAGGGACTGAGAGAGGGAGGGAAACAGAGCGAGAGACACAAGGGCGACGCACGTGTAGTCTCTGCCACTGTTCAACGCTTACTGGTCTCCTCCTGCCTTCCTCGTGTCCCCCTCCCTCACTCCTTGCTCCCCCCGCCCTCCCCCTTCCAACCCCTCACCCCATCACGCCACACCACTCATTAGGAATCACCGTCACACGCACGTAAATACACATCATTCACGATTGTCGCACGTCCACAGAATGGGAAAATATCGAGTAAAAAAAGAGAGAGAGGGATCTGACGGTGTCTCTTGGTGTCTCCCTATAAATAAATTCACCAAAAGGTCTCAGAGAGCGAGAGCAAGGGAGGTAATTAATATTGGAAGACCTTATGCAACCTCGATTATTAGATCGCTGTTGCTTGGATGTTGCAGTTGATTAAAGCAGATGATTCTGCTCCCACTGACCCTGATATTTCCTCTCTGCCCCCTCTCCCCATCCCTCTCGTTCACTTTCTCT
This sequence comes from Penaeus vannamei, assembly GCF_003789085.1. NCBI lineage: Eukaryota > Metazoa > Arthropoda > Malacostraca > Decapoda > Penaeidae > Penaeus > Penaeus vannamei. Next base: position 393,915 of record NW_020868954.1, read on the forward strand.
TCCATTTTCCTTTCCCTTCTCTTCTCTCTCTTTCTCTTCCCCTTTTTTCTTCTCTCTCTCTCTACCTATTCATCTATCTTTACTTATCTACCGATCTATTAGCAACCAACCAACACATCTACCTAAATTACCTACCTTCCAACCTCCTTTCTTCTACCTTACTGATTTTCATCTACCTATCCATCTATTTCTTCCTTCCATCCTCCCTCGCTCATATCTTGCAACCTCCCTTTCCTTCTATCCCTTACATCTTACTCCCTCTCCCGATTTTCTTTCTTTCTTCCATCTTCTCGTTTTCTTTCTTTCTTTCTTTCTTTGTCCATCTATTTCTCCCTTCCTTCCATCCCTTCCCCCTCCCCCATCCTGTAGCTTCTCCTAGGCCGAATGCTTTATCTCAGTCCCATCGCGCGTCGTCACAAGCAAGGCGCCCTCGAATAAAAACTTCATGACCGCCGCAAAACGATGAAGAGTGGGAGAGGCTGTCACGGACGCCCACTCCCCACTCATCTATCTCTTAGTCCCCGCCTCCGTGATTCTCCGACGTAGAATTCCCGCTCCAAATCTTCCCCTCTCCGTCGTTTGGAATTGCTATTGCCATTTCAATTGTCCATTCGCCCGCGGATTTCCCTCTCCTCGATATGCAACTCTCCCCTCCCCCTTTCCCATTACCCCTTAGCTAGCGCCTTTACCTCCTTCGCTTCCTTTTCTTCCCCTCTTGTCGCTCCGTCTCCTTCCTCCGTCTTTCGCCCGAGCGAGAAGGTCACATGTCTCCCTTCTCATTGTTATTACACGCCGGTGGCGGTCGTTTTATGGCACCGAGAATTGGATGTCTAATATTAACCGAATCTCGCTTCTTTGTCTCTCTCACTCAGCCCCCCCCCCCCTCGCTCTCTCTCTCTCTCTCTCTCTCTCTTCTCTCTCTCTCTCTCTCTCCTCTCTCTCTCCTCTCTCTCTCCTCTCTCTCTCTCTCTCCTCATTTTATTGTCTCAAAACAAATATATATATAATATATATATATATAGATATATATATAATAACTATATATAGTATAATATATATAAAAAATATAGGTATATATGGATACGTATCTCCCTAGTATAAATAATATTATATATAGTATATGTATAATGTGATATATATATATATATGAAGATTATGATAATATATTATATATATAGAATAGTGATCTCATACTGTCTATATATGATAATGATATAGCTAAATATGTAGTATATATACATATAGTATATACAATATATATACATATATAGAATATAAAAGCGATAGCCTATATATAGTAATAATATAGTATATAGTTTATACATATATAGTATACATATATATATATACATATATAACAGTTATATACATAGTATATACATAGGATAT
>NW_020868954.1:395403-407903 GCF_003789085.1 Penaeus vannamei
AAAGCCCAAGGATGGTTATAGGAAAATAAGAACGGGTAAGGAGGGAGGAGGGTGGTGAAAGGGAGAGTGAGTTAGGGAGAGGAGGAGGGAGACGGGAGGAAGGAGGAGAGGGAGGAGAGAAGGAGAGGGAGGGAGGGAGGGAGAAAGAGAGGGAGATAAGAGGGAGAGAGGAGAGAGAGGTGGAGAGGGAGAGGGAGAAGCGAGAGGGAGAGGGAGAGAGGGAGAGGGAGGGAGAGAGGGAGAGAGGGAGAGGAGGAGAGAGGTGAGAGAGAGAGAGGAGGAGAGAGGAGAGAGAGAGAGAGAGAGAGAGAGAGAGAGAGAGAGAGCAGGAAGAGAGAGAGAGAGAGAGAGAGAGAGATTGAGCGGTGAATGCCATTTTTTGTACAATGAAGTTATTATTGAACGTATTAGACTAGGGTCCCTCTCGGTCTGCAACGATCCCAGAATCTGACTTGGCTTCACGTGCTATCTCAGCAGACCATGCGAATCTACGTTCATACACCCTACATCTTCCAAATGAACAATCGCACAAGTCTTTACCTGTGTAACACCTGCTTCAACACTGCTCTCGGTGCTGATCTCCCTGTAGGACCGCTCATTTGCCAAACAGACAGACTATATAAAGAGCAAGAAATCCGAACACGAAGTCTTTCCACAACAGACAAGACGAGCAAGAAATCCGAACACGAAGTCTTTCACAAACAGACAGACTATATAAAGAGCAAGAAATCCGAACACGAAGTCTTCCCTATCAAACATTCTACACTACAGACCGCAAGCCTCAAATGAGAACCTCAGCTGTCCCTCACCCTCTGCGCAACACGACACACAGCCATTACCCAGGCATCACTTGCGCTCGCGTCCTGAGATCCGCTCATCCCTCTCCTTCCTTACGACACACATCGGGGATTAAGACGCTAATCCCCACTCTCCACGAGATGATCTGCGAGAGAAAAGAAGCGGGGGGAAGGGGGGAAGGGGAGGGGGATATTTCCTATGACGAGTTCTTCAGTGCTCGAGTTAGTCAGGGACACGATTCCTTTGCAGTCTTATCAGTGCGAACTTGCATGGGGCTATCGATGCCAAGGTGCAGAAAAAAAAAACATTATGTATTAAGAGCGTCCCTGTTCCGCACATTGGAACTGACGATAAGCTGAAGTGGAGTGTAATTGAATCGAGGTCTAGACACTGAGGGAGGGGGAAGAGGGGGAAAAACGTATACGAGAGAGAGAAAGGAGGGGAGGGGGAGGGGAGGGGAGGGAGGGGAGGGGAGAGATAGAGAGAGGCGTGAAAGGAGAAGATAGAGAGAGAGAGTGGGTTTGAAAGGGAGAAAGAGGGAGAGTGGGTGAAAGGGAGAATGAGAGGGTGAAAGGGAGAAAGAGAGGCTGAAAGGGAGAGAGGAGGGAGGGAGGGAGAGGAGGGAGAGAGAGAGAGAGAGAGAGAGAGAGAGAGAGAGAGGAGAGAGAGAGAGAGAGAGAGAGAGAGAGAGAGAGAGAGAGAGAGAGAGAGAGAGAGAGAGAGAGAGAGAGAGAGACAGAAAAAAAGAGGGGAACAAAGCAGAGACAAGGAAGCAGAAAAAAAAAAACACAGATCGAATACAAGACAAAAAAAGGCCCACAAAGAACGATTTCAGAAAGGGAGAGACAAAGAAAGGAAAGCCAAAAAAGGCGAATCCACCACAGCCACTTGCCACCTCCGCCAACGAACCTCCAGCGCCCAACAGATCAGCTGGCAAGAACCCTCCGCGGACGCCAAGGAGAAAATACGAGCGAGATGAAAGTCGAGAATCGCGGCGATGATCTCCGAGCCCTGGGGATTCCGCCATTAAATTGATAAGATAAGCGCTCTGGACTGGACATTAAGCTCATAATCGCCTCGTCTCCCGGATTACCATGTGGGAACACAGACAATGGAAGTTAATGATGATTACCACGCTATATAAACACACCCACATTCATATATACACAAACATACACATACACACACACACACACAAACACACACACACACGCACAAACACAAACACACATGCATACGCACCCGCACCCGCACACACAAACACACACCTACAAACAAACACATACAAACAAAGAAACAGACACACAAAAACAAACACACATACAAAGAAACAGACACACACACAAACAAACATAGACACCCCCCACACACACAAACAAACAAAAACACACATACCCTCCACGCACCCCCTCCCCCCCTACACACACACATACAAATCACCCGACCGCATGCGCCGTCACGCCCCCTGCGGTCGACCTCCGCCTCGCCCCGCCGCAGATTCATAATGTCTCCAGATAATCAGACATTTCTTAAAAATCTCCATCAGAGTCAACGAATGCCACGTCGCGTCCGTTATTAAACTATTCTTTAAGCGTTTTCTTTTTTATTCGTTTTATTTCTCTTCTGCTCTGCGGTAAAGTTCGGTGTTGCAACGAAGATGATAATGTTGTTGTATGAATAATTATTTGACATTTAAATAGAGAGAACGTAAAGGGATTACAAGAAAAAATAACGAAATGAGATACCTAAAGAAGATAACTATAAATGATGCTTAAATAAGCTGGTCAAACGAACATAACTACAGAAAATAATTAAAAGAGACAATCTGAGAAAATAACAAGATAATTACAGGAGATAGCCAAATCAAATAACTAGAGAAAACAACTACAGGAGATTAAACAAAGCTAACTGGAAAAGATATCCACTGAAGATAACCAGGGATGATATGCAGATCTGATAACTAAAGGTAACTAGAAATGATACCAAGAAAAGACAGACTAAAGGTAACTATAGAAGACAGTCAGCGAAGATGATCTGAAAACATTATTAGAGAAAAGAACTACAAAAGATAACAAGAATTAATAACCGGAAAAAATAACGAGAAGAGACAACTCGCGAGGATAACCCAAATACGATAAATCACAAAAAAAAAACAATAAAAGACAACAACAGACTAAAGGAAAACGTAAAAGCCCAAAAAAACAAGAAAAAAAAAACAGGCGCCCTAACGAGATGCGGCGATCGCGACCCGCATTGTATTCCAACGAGAAGCAAATCTGTGGGAACTCGAGGTCGCGGCCCGAGGAGGAGGACGGCGAGGTGCACGTGCCGCCGGTGACAGTGAGTGCGTGAGGACGAGTGATCGACGGATTCGGGACATGAGTGAGCGAGCCAGAGAGGGAGGGGGCATCTGAGTGAGTGAGCTCATGGGTAAACAAACGAAATGTGAATAAATAACGGAGAGTGAGTATTTGGGCGAGCTAATGAATGAGCAAATAAGTAAGTGAGGGTGAGTGGTGGTGGCGAGAGGGAGGGAGGGGAGGAGAGGGGGAGAGAGAAGAGAGGGGTGGGAGAGAGAGGGGAGAGAGAGGCGAGAGAGAGAGAGGGGGAAGAGAGAGAGATAGAGAGAGGGGGAAGAGAGAAGAGAGAGGGGGGGGAGGAGAGAGAGAGAGGAGAAGAGGAGGGGAGAGAGAGAGAAGAGAGGAGAGAGGGAGGAGGAGAGAGAGAGAGAGAGAGAGAGAGAGAGAGAGGAGAGAGAGAGAGAGAGAGAAGAGAGAGAGAGAGAGAGAGAGAGAGAGAGAGAGAGAGAGAGAGAGAGAAGAGAGAGAGAGAGAGAGAGAGAGAGAGAGAAGAGAGAGAGAGAGAGAGAGAGAGAGAGAGAGAGAGAGAGAGAGAGAGAGAGGAGAGGAGAGAGAGAGAGAGAGAGAGAGTCAGTCAAACTATGTGCCTGTCTACTTCGTAAGTAGGCATGCGTGCGCAATCGTGTGTGTGTCCAGTTATGTATTATGTGAACCCTTTATGTCGGCTTCACTTAATGTGTGGACATGTGCTGTGAATTTATCGGGCAACTTTTGACGCCGTGATTACAAATATTAATCTCCATGTCCAACCCAGTTATGTAACCAGTGGCCCAGCGTGACACCCAAAGAACCGCAGCCGTGAATCATTTCAGATCCCGAACCATTCCTATGATCAATCCTCCCGGTTCTCGCTAAACGCGTTCTCTCCGGGGCGGTGCGAATGCGGCCTCTGTGCGACCTTGGCTCTCTCGACTCTTTCTCTCCGCGCCGTTTTCTTCCTCTCTCTGGTTTTCTTTTATCATATACATCTCTCCTTACTTTATATGTCTCGTGATTTCGCTTGCCGTCTAATTATCGCTTTTGTCTATGCTTATTTCAACATCCCTTCCAACGTCTTCTCCATCTCTCCCTTCATCCCCTCCCTTACATTCCCCCTTATGCCTCCACTTTAATTCTTTCCCCTGGGTGCACTATCTCTCCTTTATTTCCATTCTCTCTCTCCACTCTCCTCCGATATTTCCCCAACCTCCTCCTTATACTCCTCCCCTGCCTCTCCTCCCCCTTACTCCTCCGAAACGCCCGCATAACCAGCAGCAAGCGCGCGGTACCGTTCCGCAGTCCGCCGGTCCGACACGTAACCGCGGGAAACGTCGGAATGAGGATACGACCCAATTGCTCCGTAGTCTCGGTATCTGCCTTCGCTGATCGACCCATTTTCCGGGGATTCGAACGAAGACTCAGCATCCGAGGGACAACGAGCGTCGCTTCCGTCGGCTTTCGAGAGGACGAGGAGGAGGAGGAGACTGCGGGAGATCCATGCGGCTTCGGAGTTGCTGAGTAAACGAGCGAGTAAAATAATGTCGATAATGACTGTCCATTTTACTACAGTTAGGGAAAACGGCTTTCCTGGGTATTTAATGGACATCTCAGTAGAAATCTAACTCATCTTGCAACAAAGCAAATATACATATACACAAGCCAAATCACCAGTTATCAAAAATACATACGCACATACCCACATACACATACACATACACATACACATACCACACACACACACACACACACACACACACACACACACACACACACACACACACCACACACACCACACACCACACACACTTTCACACACACACACACACACACACACACACACCACACACACACACACACACACACACACACACACACACACACACACACACACACACACACACACACTCACACTCACACACACACACACACACACACACACACACACACACACACACACACATACACACACACACACACACACACACACACACACACACACACAGCGTGAACGCGGTGTTCAGCCCACTACCAGCAGGAGGTCCCCCGTCCCCTTCACAGCCTCCAGCCCCCAGCCCTCCGAATTTCTACTCCCAGCCGTCCTCTTGCTTCGTAAAATCGTTACGGAACTGTGTGGAGGGGAGGGGAGGGTGTGATAGGAGAGGGAGGGGGAGGGAAAAGGAGGGAGGGAAGCAGGAGAAAGGGGAAGGGGAGAGGTGAGGAGAGGAGAGGAGAGAGGAAGGAGAGGAGTGGATGGGAAGGGGGAAGGAATCGGTGGAAGGGGAGGAGAGGAGTGGAGGCGAAGGGGAAGGGAGGGAAGGGGAGGGAAGAGGAGCGGAGGGGAAGGGGAGGGAGTGGAAGGGAAACGGGAAGGGGGAAGGGTTCGGTGGGGAAGGGAGAGGGTTAGATGTGACTAAACACTGGGGAAGGGAAGGAGGAAGGGTGAAGAATGGGAAAGGAGGAGAGAAGAAGGTAGGGAAAGAGCAAAGGGATAGGAAGAGTGAGAATGGACAGAATGGGCGATGGAAAAGGAACTAAACGAAACTGAGCAAAGAGAACCCAAAGAAAAGGAGGGGAGAGCGAACGAAAGAGAAGGAGGAAAATGAGAGTAAGTGACACACTCTTCACCAGATGCAAGGACCTCTTCAGCTGAGTAGAGGGACTAATAGTTTAATACGTTTGAATATGCGTTCCGTCGACCCCTGCCGGAGTGCCGCCGTCCGAGGGAAATGCGCCGAAAGTGGTGGAGACAACGCGATGGGTAAATCAAGAGTCACCGTGACCAGGGGGACGAGAGGGACATGAGTAACGGTGACAAAGGACGCGAGGAAGATATTCAAGACACGCCGGCTCCTCCACACAGGCGAGTCCGAGCACGTAGGGGCGTGCGTACGCTCCTATCCCGTTCCTGCACCTCATGTCAGCGTGATTCTTGTCTGTCTGTTTTTGTCTGTCTCTGTGTGTCTGTGTCTCCCTCTCTTTGTCTCTTTCTCTGTCTCTATATATATCTATCTATCTATCTTCATCTCTCTCTCTCTCTCTCTCTTTAACTCACCATCTCCCATTACTCTCCTCCTTTCTCTTTCCCTCCCCTCCCCTCCCGTTCCCATCCTCCTTCCCTTCTATTACCCTCTCCCTCACTTTCGTCCCCCTTCTCTCTTCATCCCTTTCTTCCTCCTTTCCCGTTCCCTCTCCCTCTATCCGTTCCACCCCCCTTCCTCTCTTTCACCTCACTCTAAACATATCAATACACTCTCATCCCCCCTATTCCATCACCACTCATTGCTGCACTGCCACTGTAACCCACTCCTACCATTACCATCACCCTGCCTATTACCGTTACTGTTACCATTATCATTAAGCTTCATTAACATTAGGCCTAATTACCTGCCACACGCCCTTAAGCCCATACAAGCCGCATAATCAGCCTGCATGACAGCCTCCCCTCGGGTACATAAAGCCTCCCTACCTTCCTTTCCCCTCGCGGGAGCTTCTCCTCACAAGAAAACGTACCTGGAAAGAGAACAAAAACAATTATTACAGACCTCGCTACGGATGTAGGCCTATTCTGCAACGGGTTTAGGCCTACACCACCCTTTAATATTCGTCTCAACCTCATTTGCTCTAAATTCTTTATTCAATAATGTGTGCCTAGCGAGGAAGGGGGTCATTTTCTGCATTTATTTCTACAATTTGTTCTGATATTATCATACAAAAGGCCAGAATGTAAGACAATATTTACAACGCACAAAAAATACATAAACAAAAATAGATAAGTCATAATCACAACGTTAACCAAGGTGATAATAGTGATACATGATACTTAAATTATTATAACTGTAATCATCAAGCCGATGTTAAAGATGATAATGATAATAATAATAATAATAATAATAATAATAATAATAATAATAATAATATCATTATTATTATTATTATCATTAACAATAACAATAATAATAATAACAATAACAATATAGCAATAATAACAAAACAATATAATAATAATAATGAAAATAATAAAAATAAAAAAAATAAAAATAACAATAACAATAATAAAATAATAAAAAATAATAATAATAACAAATGCAATAGCAATAGCAAAAGTACTAATAATAGAAACAGTCACAGTAATTGTAATTGTAGTAATAGTAGTAGCAGTTGTAATAAGAATAAGAATAATCAGCACAACCATAATAAAAATAAAAACGATTTCAATCATCAATGCCTTGGTGAGGGCGGCTCACGTTTTGCACTTTATGCATGCTTAATGATATTTCTAATGACATTTTACGCTTTCGTCTCGTTTATCAAACTTCAAAGCTTACATTATCATAAAAATGTTAATGCATAGAGATTATTTAATCAAAAGAAAAAATATATAATTTTAGATGAATGTGTGTGTATGTATGTATGTATGTGTGTACATATTTATCTATTTATCTATCTATGTATCTATGCATCAGTCAGTCAATCAATCAATCAATCTATCTATTGTGAGTGAGTGAGTGAGTGAGTGAGTGAGTGAGTGAGTGAGTGAGTGAGTGAGTGAGTGAGTGAGTGAGTGGTGAGTGAGTGAGTGAAGTGAGCGAGTGAGTGAGAGCGAGTGAGTGAGAGTGTGTGGAGTGTGTGAGTGAGTGAGTAAGTGTGAGTGTGCGGGTGTGCGTACGTGTGCGTGCGCGTGTGTGTATGCGTTCGTGCGTGAAATTTACATACAAACATACTTCACGAGACTGATGTCTACACTCCCCTAAAATTCAGTTTCACAAGAAAACAATATTGAATTTCAGGCCGCATTTGCAATCCGACTTTCCACCCGCCACAGCGCACACGCCAAAAATAAAAAAAAAGAAAGGAAGAAAGAAAGAAAGAAAAAATGATCTCGGAGGCTGCCTTGGAATCTTGCCCCCTGAATTTTTGAAAATCCCGCTCAAACCGCTACATGTTGATCCGGGGACTGAAGGCCAAGCAAAGCGACGGACGAGAAGGGTTGCAAGGATGAAATATATCCTTGGAGTTTGCTTCCGATTTCTTAGTCTAAGTATCGTCAAAGGTGTCGTTATCATCATCATCGTCGTATTCGTCATCGATATCGTTATTTTTTACATTTATGTATTCACTTGTTTGTTCATTACTGAGGATGGGTCTCTGTCTCTCTGTGTCTGTCTCTGTCTCACTTTCACTTTCTCTTTTTCTCTCTTTCTCTTTCTCTCTCTCCTTCTCTCCTCTCCCTCTCTCCTTCTCCTCCTTCCTCCCTCCTCCTCTCTCTCTCCCTCCCTCCCTTTCCATCTTCCCTTCTTCTATTCTTCCCTTCCTTCCTCTTTTTCTACCTCCCTCTTCCTCTCCTCTTCCCTCTCCCTCCCTCCCCCTCTCTCTTTCCATTTCCTTCTCCCTCTCCCTCATCCTCTCGCTTGCTCTCCATCTCTCTCCCTCTCTGTGTCAATCTATACACACATACACATACTACACACACAGCTCGTTAATATATCGCCAACATTAGCCGACGCCAAATAGTCTGTCTTTTCCGCTGTTCGACTTCCCATTCTCTTCCGGTCGAACCTCCTGACCCGCGAAAAAAGAAGCATATCTGTCCTCGATCCTCTTCCTAGAATCACCCTCTTCCCCTCCTTTCTCCCTCTTCTTCTTTTTTATCTCTCTCTCTCTCTCTCTCTTGAACTTCAATCATAATCCTTGAACCAGAACGCAAGGCTTGGGGAGGGCGGGATGCAGGGTGTACAAAGGAAGGAGTGGAGGGGGGGGGGGACGGCGACATGTTTCTGACGTGTCGCGGCCTTTAAATTTCGTGCGAAAAGCCTTGCCGTTTCGCGCTACCGACCTCGCTCTTCTCCCCTCAGCCTGTGATAGCCCCTTTAACATCCCGACGTCAATGACCCCGAGAAATAGCAAGGGGGCGAGGAGACGCTTCAGCACAAGGTGGGGTGGGGGAGAAAAAGAGAGGAAAGGATGAAACGAGACAAATGCGAGAAAGGCGTGAGAAGAGAGAAGAGAGAGGAGAGAGAGAGAGAGAGAGAGAGAGAGAGAGAGAGGAGAGAGAAGAGAGAGAGAGAGAGGAGAGAGAGAGAGAGAGAGAGAGAGAGAGAAGAGAGAGGAGGGGGGGGGAGGGAGGGAGGGAGGGAGGGAGGGAGGGAGGAGGGAGGAGAGAGAGGGAGGGAGAGAGAGAGAGAGAGAGAAAGAGAGAGAAGAGAGAGAGAGAGAGAAGAGAGAGAGAGAAGAGAAAAAGAAAAGAAAAGAAAAGAGAAAGAGAAAGAGAAATAGAAAGAAAGAGAGAGAGAAGAAAGAGAAACACACAATGAAAGGAAATCGAAGCCCAACAATGTTCCACCTCCGATAGAAAAATAGAAAAAAACACAGACCCCAGTTTTCCTCTCCATCTGCAATTCACTTTATCACATATCATCACGTTTATGCACCGACAATAATAAACATCTCTCCGCCCTTATGAAAAGCAATTCCACACTTAGAAGACTGAAGATTTTATAGGCCTATACGGACCAGCCTCTCATCTCCTGGCCTCGGAAGGGCGAACATTATATTATTCAGCACAGCACACGGAGCCTAATGGCCGCCCGCCCCTCTCCTACAGCATGAGGCCTACACGACGCCGCATGCCCCTCACGTAGTACGATCATACCCTGAGCATCCGCCTCTTAATCCTCACCCTCACCTTATCCCCCCCCCCCTCCTCCAACATAAAGGGCACAGACAAACCTCCCTTCTTCCCCTTCCCCGCTCTCCCCTTCCCCTTTTTCCTCCATCACAAAGGGACAGTTCCCTTCTTTCCTTCTTCCTTTCCTCCCCTTCCCCTTCCCTTCCTCCCTTCCCTTCCCCCCACCCCCTCCATCACAAAGGGCACAGACAACCCTCCCTTCCTTTTCCCTTCCCCCTCCCTTCCTCCCTTTCCCCTCTCCCCCCTTCCCATTCCCCTTTCCCCTCACGCCACCGGAACCGATCTCGCTCCACAATGAGAACTCTGTGGAAGGACTTCAGTGTGCTTTGTTCGGCCGTCTGGACTCGTGTTTCTTGAGAAAACTCTCGCCGAGGAGTGAGTGAGTGAGTGGATAAATGAAAGGGAGAGGGGAAGACAGAAAGAGGAGAGAAGGGAGAAGGAGAGAGAGAGAGAGAGAGGAGAGAGAGAGAGAGAGAGAGACGAGAGAGAGAGAGAGAGAGAGAGAGAGAGAGAGAGAGAGAGAGAGAGAAGAGAAGAGAGAGAGAGAGAGAGAGAGAGAGAGAGAGAGAGAGAGAGGACGAGGAGTGAGAGGCGGAGAGGAGGGAGAGAGAGAGAGAGAGGAGAGAGAGGAAGAGAGAGAGAGAGAAAGATCGAGACGCGTGAGAGAGTCACAGAGAGAGAGAGAGAGATACCCCATACCATCTTTGTATCATCTAATCAACTCATGCATATGCGTATGTGTGTGTGCAACTGTAATTCCAAGTGTGTGTGTGTGGTGTGTTGTGTTGTTGTGTGTTGGTGTGTGTTGTGTGTGTGTGTGTGTGTGTGTGTGTGTGTGTGTGTGTGTGTGTGTGTGTGTTGTGTGTGTGTGTTGTATGTGGTGTGTTGTGTGTGTGTTGTGTGTGTGTGTTGTGTGTGTGTGTGTGTGTGTGTGTGTGTGTGTGTGTGTGTGTGTGTGTGTGTGTGTGTGTGTTGTGTGTGTGTGTGTGTGTGTGTGTGTGTGTGTGTGCGTATGTGTGTGTGTGTGTGTGTGTGTATGTTGTGTGTGTTGTGTGTGTGTGTGTGTGTGTGTGTGTGTGTGTGTGTGTGTGTGTGTGTGTGTGTGTGTGTGTGTGTGTGCTGTGTATGTGTATGTGTATGTGTATGTGTAAGTGCATGTGTAAGTGTAAGTGCATGTGTAAGTGTAAGTGCATGTGTAAGTGTAAGTGCATGTGTAAGTGTAAGTGCATGTGTAAGTGTATGTGTGTAAGTGCATGTGTGTGTGCATGTGTAAGTGTTGCATGTGTATGCGTATGTGGCGCTAATTGCATGCCGCGTCTGTCATGTGTATGTGTATGTGCGTGCGTGTTCGTGTGTGTATGCGTGTGGGTATGCGCGCGTCCTGCAACACCGACCGCTGGTTGTGCAATCCGGCTCCCATGGCCCTCCTCAAAACGCTGCTGACCTGCCCCGTCTTCCTTCTCATCGATTTGTTTATCCTTGACATTTCAACATCCATTCACCATTAGTTATTAAGCACAATAGTCGAATTGTCTTTTTACATATGCCATTCCTCGCCGTCGACGGGTACACTTATCGCTCAAGGTATAAAGGACAGCGTGCATTGAGGATGTTCTTTTGTAAATGCAATTATAACTATGCTTAACCCGTTTCTTTTCCTTTGCATACATTCCATGTCATTACAATTAGATCTGTGTGATAAAAGCAAAACAATACGGGAACTTAAAAAGCAACAATAATACGAAAACAACAACAATACAATACGAGAAAATTATGATAAAAGCAACAATAATACAACAACAATAAAGAAAATATTATGATAAAAGCAACAGATACGAGAAAATATTATATAAAAACAACAACAATAAAAATTATTGTGATAAAAGCAACAACAATAATACGAGAAAATATTATGATAAAAGCAACAACAATAATAAGAGAAAATATGAATAACAACAACAGTAAACACAACATAGACATAAAAGAAATGTGAAGGAATACCCCGTCCCTCCCGAAGAAAAATAACGCGATAAGCCGATATCCAGGAAGGAAATAGAGCTCGGCACGATAAATAATTCCGACCCAGACGCATCCCTTCCCCTTCCTCAAAAACCACGAGGGCAAATTCGCGCTGCTCTGACCTCCAGCCGGTACGTCGTGGGACCAAACAGGGCAGTTCTAAAGGCACGTTTCGGTACGTCTGTTCCTTTGCCGGTGAGAGAGAAGGCTTCGAAGGCCAAGGAGATGGGACTCGTATGCGCGGGTATTCTCCGTGAGGTGGAGGTGCAAGGGCGAGGCGAAGAAAGTCCGGCATTTTAGAGGCAGTTGGATTGAGTGGGGATACTCTTGTGAATTTAATTAGCTTTTTCAGTTCTTTCTCCTCCTTTCTACTGCGTCTGTGTCTGTGTCTGTGTCTCTCTCTTACCCTTGCACCTACTCTTACTCTCGTACCTACTCTTACTCTCGTCCCCACTCTTACTCTCGTACTCTTACTTCAACTCTCCCAACTCTTGCACCAATTCTTATTCTTAGGCTTATCCTCATTCTTATTCTCGCCCTTACTCCCAGCCTCGCTCCCTCGCCCAACAAAAAGACAACAAACCTAAAACCTTCAGAACTCGCAGCATGTTGTTCCAAGCCCCCGTGGCAGACCAGCAGATTCGCCAGCCTCATGCAGA
>NW_020868954.1:420403-425403 GCF_003789085.1 Penaeus vannamei
AGACAAGGTCAAAGGTTAGACGAAAGGCGAGAGAGCCAATCAAGTTGCAGCCTGAGAAAATGAATAGTCTATAAGCAAAACGTGTGAGGAATTTTTTTTTATCAAGTTGTTTACACACAAAAGGCGTTCTGAATCGAATCAATAAAGAAGAATTCATCATAAAAATTATTCGTTATTTGTGAGGGGAAAAAACACCTCACGTAGGCACTGTCGCCCTGCTTCCGTCTGCCTGTCCTGGGATTCCCGAGTAAAATTAGTTCTAATCCCAAAATCCTACGAATTCGCCTGAGTCTGAATTACCTCGAATTGCACGAGGAGCGGCGTGGGCTAAATATTATCATCGAAGCGTAAACATTCCCGACCGGAGAGGCAAGTGACGGTGGAAGGCGAACAGTACACACTATATATATCGCTTTATTTTCCGGGTTTCTGACTGGTGAACCATAACAAATAGGTTGGAAAGCTGCTGAAGATACTTTGTTTATTTAAACGCAAAAAGGAGTAGGAACTGTTGTTGTTCTTAACTTGCTGTTTTTGCTCTGTTTCTAAGTTCCAAAATCTAATGCGAATGACAAATTGTAACACCACGTTTCCCCTTGATAAAGAAAGGTTAATGCTCCCCTTGGGAAAAATCAACAACCCTCTACATTAACATCATATATCCCTGCCATCTGCTGATTTATTTTTGTGATGCACTGATATGTCGAAACAGACATGCTATCTTCCCCCCATGGAATTATTTGACAGGCTTATCTTACAAATCAGTGTTGCAAATTGCAATTAGGAAGATAACATTGATGGTAAAATACTATGCGCTAAAAACATGGAATATCTTGTTTGAATATCAAAACAATGACATATCTATACACCAATCATCATCATCATAAGATAGTGATGTAAATTGCCCTCGTCTACACTATATTCAGACAGAAATAGAACAAACGAAAACTGTCCGGGATCCCAGAAAATAAACCTTAGAATTTTTTTGTTAACAATCCGTACTTATACAAGTCTATGTCAACTCCGCCCACATTCGCAAGGACACATGAACAGGTCGGATGGACACACACACACAACACACACACCACACACACACACACAGCACACACACACACACACACACACACACACACACACACAACACAACACACACAACACACAAAAATATATATATATATATATATATATATAATATATATATATATATATATATAATATATATATATATATATATATAATATAATATATATATATATATATATATTAATATATACAAACACTCACTCACTCACCCACACAAACACTTTCGCACTTTCTAATCTCGCAAACACGATTCAAATACATTCAAACGCAAACACATATTTATACGCATACACATACACATACAACACGACACAGACGAAGAAGAAAAGAAAATGGTAAACAGCACACGATCCCAGTCACCCATCCCTTACTTCAGTATTATTCATACACAAACACGAGACTTTAATGCCAAAGCTACAAGACTTCGAAATCAGTGAAAGTAAAGGTAGTGAAGTGTGTACCAGTTTACGAAAAAAAAATCAGCAAACTACGATATGCATATATACGAATTATGAAATCTGTATATATCTTGAAAGCAAATTATGAAGAGTCGATCTAATATAAAAAGTTTTCCACTTGTGAAGAAGCGAGCAAATTATGAAAAAACTGCTTTCATTGCGATTGGGTTCATCATGGAAGTGAGCAAGCACTGAATAAATGAACTAATTACGTCTTATTTACCTATGGAAATCGGTAAGGAAATTAAGGAGTGAGGAAATTAAGGAAATGGATCAAATCAAAGAAAGTGAGCAATCTAAGGAAAGTGAGTGAATTAAAGAAAGTGAGCGAATTAATGAGAGTGAGCAAATAAGGAAAGTGAGAAAATTAAGGAAAGTGAGCAAACTAAGGAAATCGAGCAAATGAAGAAAAGTGAGCAAATTAAGGAAAGTGAGCAAATTGAAGAAAGTGAGCAAATGAAGAAAAGTGAGCACATCAAGAAAAACGAGCAAATTAAGGAAAGTGCGCTAACTGCGACGGAGGAGAAACCTGAGAAGAGTGCGTATCCCGCCATGTTTATCCCTCCACACCCCATAGTGCACCCTAATCGACCATCGCGGGGACGAACTCCTCAGCGCCGGTGGTTGGTGTATATCAGAGTTAATTAGTGACTCACCTGGTCTTAATGGCGCTGTGCATGTGTGCGTGTGCATGACCGCCGCCGCGGTGAATAAACACGTGATTTATCTATTCGCTAATTTTTTCCCCTTCTTGTGACGCAATCAAGTTCAGTCCATACTTACTCTTTTAAACACGCATAAAGAGAATCGTACACACGTATAATCACTCACGTGCACGAATAAACAAATACACACAATGCTCGACGTATATGTGTGTAATGAGTGAGAGAGAAAGAGAGAGAGAGAATGTGTGTGTGTGTGTGTGTGTGTGTGTGTGTGTGTGTGTGTGTGTGTGTGTGTGTGTGTGTGTGTGTGTGTGTGTGTGTGTGGGTGGTGTGTGTTGTGTGTGTTGTGTGTGTGTGTGTGTGTGTGTGTGTGTGTGTGTGTGTGTGTGTGTGTGTGTGTGTGTGTGTGTGTGATGTGTGTGTGTGTGTGTGTGTGTGTGTGTGTGTGTGTGTGTGTGTGTGTGGTGTGTGTGTGTGTGTGTGTGTGTGTGTTGTGTCGTGTGTGTGTGTGTGTGTGTATGTGGTGTGTGTGTGTATGTGTGTGGTGTGTATGTGCGTGTGTGTGTGTGTGTGAATATGTGTGTATGTGCGTGTGTGTGTGCGTATGTGTGTGTGTGTGTATGTCGTGTGTAGTGTGTGTGTGTCGTGTTATCGTGTGGTGTATGTGCGTGGAATGTTAAAAAATATAAACGTTTCAGTGTACATTTAAAAATATAAACTTTCAGCATCGCAGAAACTAAAATCTAATGATCCGAGCTCCACAGGTGTTCGCGGCTCCCACAGGTGAGTGAAAGATCTAGAGCACCGCAGCTGCATATTCTAATACATGCACTTATGTTGTCATTTAACAGAGCGAACCGAACGTTCTTGCCCTCAAAAGACATTACGTTTGGCCGAACCAGAAGGGATTTTCTGACGTCCTTGGTACATGGAGGAGGACGAGGAGGACGAGGAGGGAGTAGGAGTAGATAAGCTGAAAAGGGGGGAATAGAAAAACGAAGAGGAACAAAAAACAATAACATTGTAATATTAAAGTGAACGAGACTGCTGGTGCGAGATTGCGAAAAAAATGAAGAGAAAGGAAACAAGAAGAAAAAGAAGAAGGAGAAGAAAAAGATGAAGCATTAAAATAAAAACGGATCCTTTCTCATAAATCCGTTTTCCAGGTGCGAAGAGATAATTAAGCGATGACGTGGCCTTGTAAGAGATCAATCTGGTAGGCTATCACACACACACACACACACTTGCCCCCTAATTACAGAAGCCCTCAACACCCTCAACCCCAGACCATTTCCGATCCGAATTCGAGGAGCCTTTCATCCTTCTCTCTCCCTCCCTTTTCCGAGCGAGGAGCGATGCCCAAGACCAGCAGCGCATGCCGCCGAACCTAGTAACTAAGGTCCTTTGCCTCTTAATCCCCGTCAAACGAACATGCATTCAAACCCAGTTACTAGAGTTCCTCGCAGCCCAACCCTCGCCAAAAGCACCGGCGCATGCAATCGACCTCCATCCCCATAGTTGCATGCCATCGCCATCCCCCGTCAGAAGACCGACCTGTGCATGGCATCAAACACAATCACCATATTGCATGCCGACCGCGTCCCCTCCGCCGAGCCAGCCGGTCGGAGCGCCCCCTCGCCCACGGCCAAACGCGCCACCGTCCCTCGCCAAGACTCGCCGCTCTCGGATTCTGAGCGCGAGCGTGACAACCGGATGCCCTTCCTGTCGCGCCGATATCGATAAGCGCGGCGCGTTCAATTTACGCTTCACTTCTCTCTTTGTTCATATTTCAAGCACTCTCTTACGCTTTCACTCTCTCTATATTTCTCTCTCTCTCACTCTCTGTTCATATTTCAAGCAAGTGTATATCTCTCTCTCCCATACTTTGTATATAAGCATACAGAGTGAAACAGGAAAATTCTTGTTAGAGAAATTCCAATTTGCGACATTGGTCTTAACATTAGCACGGAACATTTGGCGGAATGAATACGACTTTTCCTTTCTTTCTTTTTTCTTGAGAAAATGCCGTTGCTAAATGCGACATTCTATTGTTTTACCCCTATAATCCTCTCGGTAATGATATGCATGACATTTTCCGATGCAAAAAAGGTAACCTTCTCCGAAAGAGAGAGAGAGAGAGAAGAGAGAGAGAGAGAGAGGAGAGAGAGAGAGGAGAGAGAGAGAGAAGAGAGAGAAGAGAAGAGAGAAGAGAAGAGAAGAGAGAGAAGAGAAGAGAAGAGAAGAGAAGAGAAGAGAAGAGAAGAGAGAGAAAGAAGAGAAGAGAAGAGAGAAGAGAAGAGAAGAGAAGAGAGAGAGAAAGAGAAGAGAAGAGAAGAGAGAGAGAGAGAAGAGAAGAGAAGAGAGAAGAGAAGAGAGAAAGAGAGAGAAAGAGAAGAGAAAGAGAAGAGAAAGAGAAGAGAAAGAGAGAGAGCGAGCGAGACAGGGAACGGGGTGAAGGATGGCCGGAACGAGGGAGAGGAACGGCCCAACTTTGACACTTTCTTCGACAAACGACGGCAGTTCGCTCGGAATTAAGGCAAATATGGCCGAGATTAGTGACTGAAATCTCCTTTGCTTCGCCCGCCGCGCAAATTCATACTGTCTTGGGCATAACACACGATGCTGCGCACGACGGAGACGGGAGAAGGAAGGAAAGAGAAGAGAGAGAGAAAGAGAGGGAGTGAAGTGGAAGAGAGAGAGAGAGAGAGAGAGGAGAGAGAGAGAGAGAGAGAGAGAGAGAGAGAGAGAGAGAGAGAGAGAGAGGAGAGAGAGAGAGAGAGAGAGGAGAGAGAGA
>NW_020868954.1:445403-460403 GCF_003789085.1 Penaeus vannamei
TTATTCATATTTTACCCACAATTTCCCTGGTACCTTTCATGCCCTCCCTTGCTATCGGGACCAAGAAGATGCTGGGTTCTGTGGCATAATTACTACATATTTGTACTAGAGGGTGAAAGGAATTCATTGATAACAAAATTGTTGAGATGAGTTATGTGAAGTAATTGTGAAAATTTATTTTTTTTTATTTGTGAAAAAATTGAAATGAGAGGCCTAACCCTGTATATTCTGTATTTTGCAAATTACAATAACAAAGAAAATTTCATTGAAATGTTTGGTAAGTATAATATTAACCAAATGTCATATTGTATTATTTTTTACACATTTCCCACAAGAATTAGTGAAATCAATAAATTTACATAGAAGCCATAGCTAAAAAACTAAGAAGCTTATTAGATCATATATTTTTGTTGCTATCCCCTACTAACACAAAATGCAACTGTTGTGACTAGTAACATCCGATAATATATAATTTTCTATTCTGCCAATATATATTTTTAGTCTCATTTTGGGTCCTTTCTTTTCTGTGCAGGGTCCTGTTCACCATAAAAGCAAATGTTTAATTTTCTGAACATGTGAGGGTGGTAGTCACTCACCCTAGGAAAAAGATCTAAAGCATATAATACTAGAAATATAATTAATTTTTAAGATATAAACTACTAATGATTATTTTGCATTGATATCATCACTGTCTTTTCATATCTTTTTACCTTGTGGTTATAATGAATGACAAATGGACGAAATATTTTGATTAGTTATTTGTGATTGTGGTGTTGGTGCAGCAGATAAATATCATGCAGTCAATTACAAAATCTTTCATACTGCTGACATATGAAATAAATATATAAAATCCTCATTTCTCACTTCAGAATTAGATCAAAATGGTGAGGACTCGAGCTGATGCTGGACCAACCAAGGTGTCTGCAGCCAAAGCACCAAGAAAGGTGTTGAGTGCCCCCAGTGGAGGAGCAGGCAGTTCTTTCTCATCACCTGGAAGAGTGAGCGGCAAAGAGAAGTAAGCTTTGGCTTCCTCCTTTTTTATTGTTTTGCTTTACTTTTCTTTCTAATTTATAATCCATTAACACCATATGCTGTTTAGTGTAGTTGTTTGTATATGGCTCTAGAAGTGCATAGTCACCAGTGATTCCAATGCATGCTCCTGGTGCCATGTCAGAAATGAACTAAATGTACTAGAGCTTATAGTATACAGTCCCACACTATTTAAGGTAATAACTTTAAAATTCCAAAGTTCCATTAATTACTAATTACCTCTCTGGCTGTTACCCAATTTGCAGATACTCTGGAGGCAACAGTTACAACCCGCAGCCCACACCAGAATGGCAGAAGGGAATTGGGAGCTTTTTCAAATGTATTCCCAAACCCCAGGAAGGAGAAGGCAGCAGCAGCAGTTCCTCAGACAAAAAGGAAACCAAGCCAGAAGTTGAGACAGGGGAAGGTTCATCAAATTTAAGCAAGAATGGAATGATATCAGATGAGGATGATGAATAAGTTCAAAAGGAAATGTTCATGTTAATTTCACGTAGCTGCTATGCTGTGTGCAATAAATTACTTGAACATTTATCATGAATAAATATGCAAATGTTTTTAGTTTTTAAGGAAGATATTAATGAGACTGATAATTGTCCTTAGAAAAGGCAAAGTTAGTCTATATGATAGTAACATGAGCATAATCTCAGTTGTTGATAAAAATATAGAATCAGTGTCATTTTGTAAAACAGGTTATTTTTATAAGAGTCATGTATTTTGTTTTAAGGTTGTAAAGTTTTATAAATAAAAGTTTATACTTTAAACTGTCTTTTAGTAACCATAAAGATTTTGAAACAATTTTGTAGTTAGTGCATTTTTACCAATCTTCTTACCTCTACTTTCAGGAAGTGTATTCCAGAATTTGAAAGTTGCATATACTTAGATTGGCAGCCTTTTTGAAGCAAAAAGTATATATTTAATCAATTTGTGCTGACAAAAAATAGAGCTGTATGATGTCTAATTTTATGTGACCACTTCCTGGTGGGATAACACTTGAGGAGCCCAGCTATGAGCTGAATAATAGCCCAGGCAGTGTAGCACACACCAATGTTTTAATGCCATCATTTACATGATGCATAATGCAGCTTAAAATATTGTAATCAAAGACATGTCAGTTCATGGTACTAGACAAAAAAAAGTATAATAAGCATGATACCATATTTTATTTTTACAGTAGTGAAAAATTTTTAGTTGGTAAAACTTTTTTCCGAGATGCTGCAGAATTTCTAAGTTTAATTACATAATTTAAGATCTGTATTAAAAAAAAATTGTTTAAGCCTCAAAACTCATAACTTAAGAGGAATGCAATTACTCAACAGTTTCATTGAGAACCTCAATGCCAAGAATGCACCCACCAGCCACAACTTTATCTATACTTATCCAACACCATACAATGGCATTAAATGACATATTAACATTCACAATTATTCTTAAACATAACTGACTATGCAAGGAAAACCAGTTTCTTAACCCATTACCTTGTCTTAAAAATTGGCAGTTTCCCCCATTTGCACCCAGCTGGATAAGTATTTCAGGCACAACATTAGGTATGAAATAACAAGTAGCTGTATTTTACAAGCAAAAGTTTTTAAAAGTTAAGTGAAGGTTTCCCTTCACTTCAGGTGCCTGTTTATAATAGAGACATTAAACAAATGATATTGCTACTGAAGACCTAATGGTGGAGAGTATGCCCTGATATGGTGCTTTCTATGACTGTCCACCTCGGCCATTGTTGGATTTCATACCATTAGTGATCAAAAGGTCAAAAGGTAGATTAATTTGTGTGTGTTTTGCTTGTTTATTTTGGGCTTGTCTGCAAATAATTATTTGTATATCTTTTATACTGTCTGAATGGTGGGCACAAAAATACAATTTTTTTTTTTTTTTTTTTTTTTTTTTTAATAAAAGTATATACAGTGTTATTCAACAATATCACAGTGCTATAAGAAACTCGGAAAATGCAAAATCTGATTTAAGCCACAAACTTTTTTCTGGTTCTCTGAAATTAAAAGGTCTTGTTAGTTAATTATAACTTTTTGCATTTTCTCAGAAAAAGATTTAATTAACTTTCTCATATGCTTCCCAGCCAGTGAACCAGAGATAAGTGTCTTACTTAGAAAGCATTGCAGTGTGTTATACAGGTGTGTGTTTCATAGGAGAAATGTAGCAAAATGCCACTGTTCATGAGTTATCCTCCATTATAAAGTAACAGAGTTAGTGAAAAATAAGTGCAGTTGCTTTGTTCCTCCCTGAGAATGACTGCATTGTGATGCAGGAGCATCACTGGCAAGGTAAAACTTGATGCTCCACAGGAAGGTGACAATATAAAGACCCTAATTACATAAATGAAGCAAAATAATGACAGGCACAAAAATACGAGAATTTTAGAATACATGATTGGTAATAACACTTAAATTTAAACCGAATCTGAAAACCCATGCCCATATATATGTGTATATATATAAATATTGGAAGAGAGAGAAATAAATAAGTAGATAAATGGATTGATAGATATAGACAGATATATATAGATATATATACAAAACTGTATAAAATCTTATATCAAAATTCTCTATGAAAGAGCAGCAGAAATGCCTTAGCTTAAATACTGATACTCAAACTCATTCATCATTCACATGGTTCCTTATATTATGTTTTTGTTTTTGTTTTTACAAATTATGTTGGTAAAGTTTCTCTGTTTTCATAAGGAAAAAAAGAAAGAAAAGTTATCTAACACCTTTTCCACTATTTCTGTGAACCAATTAAGCTTTCTTTTTTAGGCAAAATACCTTATTATATTGGTCAAATGTGTATGACCTTAGTTTACATAAAAAAGGAAGATGTACCTGAAAAGTCCATATATATATTCACTATTACTGATATGAAGCGATTCAATTTTAAACCCTCTTGCCCCCGTCTCTTGTGTATAATTGGTATAAGTTGAAATAAAGAACAATCTGAGATGACTATTTACCGTAGCAAAGAAAATGTATATAAAATGCCAAGTATACGAAGACCTAGAACACATCTGCGAACTTTCATTTTGTGGGAAGCACTTATCACTACCATTTTAATTTGTCACTCACCTGTGACAAATAAATGATAATTAAATCAATGTAATTATGCAAAAGCTTTTGCAATTACATCTACAATTCTTTGTTATATGATGAAAATGAAGTATGTTCACAATATTACTCTATACATTTCAATATATAGCCATATTCAGTGACATCTTCATCTGACTGACCAGATTTGAATCAAAAGTAGGCTTAATTCATGTCTTTCATCTATTTTTGACATCTCAGTTTTAGAGATACATAGGAAACCAATTTAAATTAAGCCATTCTTTTTTAAATTCCGAAGGACATCAACTACTACTAAGGTGATACACAGTGTACCCAGCTGACTACCATCTTCTACACTTTTCACTGTTAAAGGAGATTCATGGAGGTCTTGTCCTCTTTTCAGCAAATCATGGAGATTCACATATGCATATCTGAAATATACCCAAGAAATAACATGGGAATCAATAAGTGGATAAAAGTAGGAAAATAAGTGACTTTAGTCTGAAAGTGGGGAAATCTAAATGACTATAGTCTTATCAGAAAAAAAAAAAAAAAAAAACATGAGCCTGTTACAAAGCACATAAACGATGCAATTCATAACTATATCTTAGAAATCCATATCTGGACTAATTTTGTCTGAATACAAAGACTTTGATAAAGACGCTCAATTCTTATGATGAAGTCTGCCTAATATACTATAATTTTCTTTAATATCTATAAAACTGAAAAATACTATCTTTAAATCTTACTTTGATAAGAAGAAGAGAAAAAAAACAATAGACTCACTGAAATTACAGGATAAAAGGGTTCAGGTGCTCTGAAGTCACAGTAAAATTTGATGATACCCCGAGGTTCTTCTTATTAAGTAAATTCAGAGATTCAGTCGAGATGGATACATTTTCTCATCAATACTAAATTCTGAGAACAAAATGATGCAGCATTACTTTTTTTGTATGTGCAAACAAAATAAATTCACTATTACTCTCTTATTATTCTAAGAAAATTATATTCATTTACATTATATGTATGGTATATACCAGATAATAGATTCTAAGGCATGCAATATGAAGTATAAACTGAATTATTACAAACTTAGCGGGGAATGTCATGATTTAACCAAAAAGAAAAAAATCTTTAATGTTTACAAGATGCCTGCAATACTTAACAATTACCTTTTGTTTATTTTGCAAAAGATAGATAATATAAGAATGTCAAATCACAGTCCAATATATTTACTGGAATACAATGGTTTATTTAGTTAAATTAAATTGACAGCACTTTATTTTATAATACATACATACATAGATATATATATAAATATATATATATATATATATATGTATATATGTATATATATATATAATATATATATATATATATATTATATATAATATACACATATATATATATATATATATATATAATATATAATATATATATTATAAATTATATATATATATATATTTATAATATATTATATATATATATATATATTATAATATATATAATATATATATTATATATATATATATATACATATATATAACATATTTATAACATATATAATATACAATAGATTACATAATGAATATATATTGATATATATGTACTATATATGTAATATACGTATATAATAATTAATGATATATGTATTATAATATATATATATATAGTATATATATATATATATTATATATGATATATGTACTAATGTATATATATATATGTAATATGTAATATGTATATATAAATATATAATATAATATAGATATATTGTAATATATATATGTATAGATATATATATATTATTATATATATATAAATATATATATATATATACTATATTATATATAATATATATATTATATATATTTATATATATATATATATATATTTTATATGATGAACACTGAATGCTTTTCAAGAGTAGAGATCAATAGTATTTTTCTGTTAACAAGTAGTATAGTTAAAGGATTTTAACAATTTACACCTTTTCCACTGAGTCCACACGAACATGTTGGCAGTATTTCTATTGTGAAACCACTTGTTAATATCTCCTTTTTTTTTTTTTTTACATTACATGTCCTTAAATGTTTTTCTGCAGGCACTATCATTATCAATCTCTGATATTCACAGATATTCCTGACATATACCTATATTTCTCTTGCATCATGTTTCCTTCTTATGCATATCTTCATAATCTGGCTCTTCCCAAAAGCTTCCAATACATAAGAAAACAGAAAAAAAGAGCAAGAAAATATGGGAAATGTATATGGAATAGTAATTACCTTGCCCAAAATTAAAGTTGATCACACATCCTGGAGGAGGCTTAGGGAGGGAGTGAGGAGTCTCGAGCTGGTCTGGCGGAAGGCCAAGGAAACCGTGATAGTCAACAAAGAGGAGTTCAACTGTTGGATCCTGTGATATACTTGAATCGCTGTGAAGAGTCAGACTGCATACTTCAACATAAACTTTTGATTGCTTGGTCTGTAAGAAAAAGTATAGAATAAATATGGATAGTTTCAGTGCTCACATAATTTTCCTCTCTATCAATATATGTATACACAATAAAAAGACATGGTGCATTCATCATTCTATTCATTAAGATACTAAACTATAATTCCTCATGGAAGTTGCTTCTAAATTTACTGAATAATTAGAAACAGTAAACAAGAGGCAAAACATATAAAAAAGTTTCCATAACCCAACACAGTCAGTCCTCTCTTGCAACTATAACAAGTCAATGTATAACCTTCTTAGCTTTAGGAAGCACAGCCACAACTCCTTCAGAATCACTTGTAATATTGGAGTGTGTTGGAGAGGACTGCTCTTCTGTTCCTTGACTACTGGAGCTACTTTTGCTCCTTGACTGCAGCTCCTGTACTCTTCTGTTTGATATTCTCTGTGAATATTTCATTTTGTTAAAAATATGGTAAAAAAATAAGCAAAAATGCTTCCAAATAAGAACACATACAGCATATTTTTAAATACGGGATCAGTGCAATTAAATGTTCAATTTACATAGTATTAGGGCAATAGATGTATATCACACATCTATATAATGTGCGATACTCAATATACCGTGTAATTTATAACAAAATATGGGTAATGCCAAAATCTTATAAAATACCTGATATAGGAGATGTAAAGTTCAAATTGAAATATAGTTCTGTTGTAACAAATTAGAGAAATTATTAAAATAAAGCAAAACACACACACATACTATACTATGTTTACATGTGTAAAACATGTATTAATCATATCCTATATTGCTATCCATATAGCACATAGATAAAAATAGTTATTCATAAAGTAATTAACAATATATATGGAGAAAAAACAATAATAAAAAGCTTAAAAGCTAAAAGTAGTAATAATAGTCAATAAATTTTATCTCAATCTGCTTGATGAGACTGGCTTTCTATAAATTTTATATATCTCCAGATCTCAAGAATAGTGAAGAAGACTCATAATACCTTGTTGGAAGTTGTACCATAAATTTCAGAGCTGGTGTGTTCATCATCTTCATCCTCATCAGGTGGTCCTAAAAATAGAAAAAAATGAGACACTGTAATTCCAAATGATGTGAGCAGTTTTACAAGCAACAATGCTGATTATGAATTAAATCTGTTTTCTATGCAGTTCATGGGACAATTAAGCATTTTTTTTTTCCTTCAATCTAAAAACCATATAAGGTCCAGCCCAGCAGCTCGGATAAAGGACAATGAACACAGCCAAACCAAAGGAAGGTTTGGAAAATACACACCCCTCTGCCTTCCATTCCACAGATGAGACTCTGGATCTTCAGTATTCAGTACCTCTGATGATTCTTTCTTCAGATTCTTCAAACATGGTATCACTGTCATTTTCTTCCTGAGATAAACATTCAGGCTTCTGGCCCAGTCCTTGCTGAGGAGTCTGAGAGTAAAATTATTTGTTCATTCTGGTGTGATAATCTGTGTGTGGGGGTATGTATGAAAACAATTACTATGCTTAAAAACATTTAGCCTCAATTTTGCTTACTTGTCAAATGAGTGGCATAGCAGAT
Source organism: Penaeus vannamei (assembly GCF_003789085.1). NCBI lineage: Eukaryota > Metazoa > Arthropoda > Malacostraca > Decapoda > Penaeidae > Penaeus > Penaeus vannamei. The sequence continues at coordinate 453,564 of NW_020868954.1, forward strand.
TTGGGGGAAATCATTAGAAGCTGCAATAACTTTTGATAAGAATATTACAAAATTCATTATTCACTCAAATTTACCATCAAGTAAAGTAAGGACTACTGAGAACTAACCTTTTCCCGGACTTGTACTGGGCTTTTTCTTATAACACCCTTATCAATCTGAGATGAACCTTGTCCACGTCTGATTGCTGTCTTAGGTCGCACAATTTGCTTTTTAACGTGTGCTGTTCCACTTGATTCATTGACCTTTGAAGAGGAGTCTGCATGGGGTGCAACCTGCTCACTTGCTGCATTCTTAGTACCGCCACTGTCATCACTGCTGCTCTTTTGACTAACTTCATGGACATGGACTGGACTCCCAATGTTATAAGTACCTGTTGAACTACAAGACTCTGATCGAGTCCGGAAAGATACTCTGCTTTCCTGCTTGTGGTCTTCTGTATGGTGAGGAGACTGGCCTATTTCTTCCTGAGATTCACTGGAGATATCCGCTTTTGATGAAGTGTCTTGGGTTTTGTGCAAATTACTCATGCGAGATTGTGCTCTTGGTGCAGGAATGGGATGCTTTGTTCTAGTTATTTCTTCTTCATCAGGTTCTTTATGCACACCAGGTTTTTGGTGATGCTTGCCTGAATTTTCCTCTTCCACCTGAAGACTTGCTTTTCTCTTGATTGGATTTTTTGATTGTATGATTTTAGAATCCTGTAATATATTTCATGTACAGGTTAATATAAAAATATAAACAAACTAAACTCTCCCTTTAAACCACTTTCCTAACCCAAAACTCTCTATTAACTGCAAAGCTTCTCTATCCCAAACAAATCAATCTATCTATCTATCAATCAATCCTACCTCTATCTATCTTATCTAATTATCTATTTTATATATACACACATATTTATATATATATAGTTTTGAGAATTTTTGAGAATCTATCAGAAGTGTCTTGTATTGGAATAAGTTTTTAAGTTTTTTTTTTCGTACATTTAAAATGAATTTCTAATTTTTTAAGTAAGATTAGAACAAAAAATACCAAATTAGGTCTATAGAGTAAAATCAAGTGAGAATTGGAGTAAACATGTAATAAGTTCTGGACTGAGACATGAACATATTAACAGCCTGTACACTAGAGGTATTACTTCTCTCTCTTCTCACTAATCCAAAAAGGCAGCAAAATATAATCATGAAGAAGAAACCTAACATAAGAATTTAAGTTTTACTATTCAACTATGTAAGTCTTAGGCCAATGTTGCTGCATTTGCATCATCAAATTCATCTGTAAAAAATGGGAGAAATGACGAAGGCACAAAAGCAGACAAACATCCAAACAACATCAGAGAGAGTGAATCAAATAAACAAAGGTTTCCATGACCAGCTCCACATTCCTTATCAAAAAACATCAGTCAAACAAGGTCTGTATAATCTACCATGTTCTTGAATTATATTGCACTAAGATATATGTTACAAAATTACATATAGGGCTGAGAACAGCCGGTGTCATGAATTAGCTAAGGCTTTAATAAGCACCTCTCTAAAAACTATAAAATGAATATTTTGGAAAAAGGGTTACTACATTCAGGAGACCATGAACCACTACCTGGCTTATTTTGTCAGGAATACCTTAAATAGAAATCTGAGCAATTATGACAACTTGCTTATCTTGAATATAATTTTATAAAAGAACAAATAACACTGCTATATTATATGATCACTGTAACTCTGGATATGAGCTCAATAATGCAAAATTTTGCATAAACATGAACTAGAAAAAATAAGAAAAAAAAAATATATATGTATGTGTATATGTATATATATATATATATATATATATATATATATATATATATATATATATATAATATATAATATATATATATTAGTAAACATAAATTTTGGAACCTGATCATTCCTTTGGGGAGCACCACAAAACACCAACACTTCGCAAAACTGAGAGCAATAGTTTCTTCTGATGGTCGCTGCAACCGGAACCAGTATTTCAGTGTTCCAATCACCTTTGGGAGAAAATATGATATCACATTACTTGTATTCCTTATGAACTGATCTAAAAATTAAATCTATTGTTTTTAGCTTTAATCAACTTCCATATTATATTAATGCCAACAGACCTGCTAAATTCAAAAGATGATGAATATCTCAATTCTATAATACTTCTCAAACATATGAACTTAACCAATTGCAAATAATCTGTATTTCACAGGCCAGTACCAAAACAAATCTTACCTGTCCTGCCTGAATATCTAGCCCTGAAGGCAGATGCTGAGCTTCATCTGCATCATCATGGGCTAATAGCACAGGAACAGTGCCATGCAGTGTGTTTCGAGGGTGATCCAATACTTCACAAAACGTTATTTGGCACTCTCCTACCTTAGCAGGATGACCCGAGTCTAAGAGAATGTACACACTAACTGAGGGAAACAAAAGTAAGACTAGCTGTTATATTTGTGGCTCCACTTTCCCTAAACTCATAGTCAGACAATTAAGTATAGTATTTTTCATTCAAGAAATAAAGTATAACATAATTCAAATTATCAGTTATTTCTCTCAACTTCAGTTTCATGGCATTCCTTACCTGTAACTATCTCATTTTTCAAGGAGTCAAGATTTCTGTAATTCATGTGTATCTTGTAAAGCGAGGAATGATTATATTTTGCAAGTGTGCCAATACCAACATTAGTGTGTTGTAATGGATCCTCAAGAGAAAAGGGGACAGTCCAGGACACAAAAGTCTTTTGATGACTGAAGGCAGGAGTCTCGAACACCATGCATTCAATGTGGAACTCTAATAAATTGTCATGTTTTCCAAGCTTCAATGACTGGGAAAAGTCACAACCAACTTCCTCGACCTTCTCTTTAATGTTCTTGTCAGTGAGGGTCAACATCTGCTGTTCTAGCTTCTCAATTCGCTCATCTCTTCTTCTTATTGTGTCTGTCAGCGTCTTGACAGAGACTGAATATTGTTTTTCTTTGTCTTGTGCTTCTTGAGCCATATGGTCCATCTAGAGAAATGAAGGAAAAATGAGTTTTGCTGATACAAATCCAGTTTTAAACAGTAAAAGGCATAATCTACAACATTATATTGCATGAATTTGTATATATAATGCTAAAGAAGTATCACTTCATAACCCGTAAAACCTTAAAAAAGTGGAACTTCATAAGAAATAATTCTATGAAGAAACAATGTATTACTTTTGTTCATCTTCAAAACTCCTTTTGAGGGAAAAATAACATACTTGTTTATGTAACTTCTTGTATGTATCACCATGCAAAGCAAGAGCATCTGCAGTTTTTTCTAATTCCAGCGTTCTTTCTCGATACAACAACTGCAGCTCACTGTGTGCTTGCTTCAGATCTCCAAATTCCTATCAATGAGAGAAGTCTTTAGTAAAATATTAAATATATAAAGAAATATCACCGTATCTGGAACCTACAATTAACCTACAATGATATAATTTGACACTAACCCTTGCTGATATTTTATTAGCATTTTCTTCTTTTTCTCTCCTGGAGGCTGCTGAAAGCTCTTCTGGGGTCATGTTCAGCAATCCTGCCTGCAAAATGGATTACATATTATCTTTATCAAATGAGCCATCACTCCCTAAAATATATTAGCTTCAGCTTTTACTAAGCTATCTGAAATGATCTCACTCTTCACCTTGTTCTCACTCTTTACCTTGGAATATATGCTAAGCTTTTGCGACGCCTTTTCCAGCTCTTCCTTCAGCACCAAGTTTTGCGTCTGAAGTTCTTTTAGCTCGACTTCTGCCTTAGCAAGTTCTTCCTTGTCATGGGTCATATGTTCTAAGAGATTCCCTCTTTCACTGAGATCAGTCTGTATCACAAACATATATCTGTAGTTAAAGCAACATTTTAAAGTAAAACAAAATATCAACAAGAAAGTATTGGCAAGAAAAGTAATCAGGATTACTGGAAATTTTCATCAAACCTTATAAAGGATTTTGTTGTAATCCTCACAGATTGTAATTACTGAAATTAAAATACCATAAATTATGCCAACAATGCAAACCTGTAATGCAGCCTCTAGATGTTCAACATGTGATTTCAAAGTCTGTATCTCCGCTGGATAGCCACGCTGCTCTACTGATAAGCTGAGCTTTGACAGTCTGTCATTTTCTTTTTGCAGTTGTTCATTTTCTCGCTAAAATAAAAAAATGATAATGTCATGGCTATTTACCATTGCCAAAAATAGTAATACTCTAAAAGTCTTTAACATTCTAAAGATCATAAATTACTGATTCTCACTTTATACTTTAATAATCATTCATCCTTTCAAACAATTACCTAAACAAAGAAAATACAATCGTATTGCTTCCTTAAAGATAATGAGCTTTTTAGAGGAATAGAGATAAAAGGCCAGAAATAACGATATTCCTACCTTCAATATGTCACACTTCTCATTAGTTTGTTGTAACTGTCCGGTTGTTCTCTGATGTTCTTGTTGTTGTTCTCGCAAATTATTTTCTGCTGCTAAAAGTTTGCTTGTCATTCTCTCTGTTCAGGAGATAAATGACGAGTCAAGGTTACAAGAGTTTAGAATAAAATAAAAGGTAAAGTATATCATACTTGAATAACTTTAGCTATTCAAAGAACTTAGTCACATCAGATGAACTACACTATTTAGCAACATATATACATATATACATACATATATATAAATTCCACTGTGAGTATTATAATATTCATTAAAAATATGTTATCAAGAGAAATAAAATCAGTCCATGCACAATTACGTGCAACCACTCATAAGACATCATGCTTATTTCACTGAAAACACACCTAATTCACTCTGAAGAGACTCAATTCTGGATTTCCCTGCAATAACCTTCTCTTCAGTAACTGAGAGCTGTTCCTCTAGTGCTGTAGTACGTGCAGCCATAGTTCGTGCTTCCCGCTGTGCACGAACCACAGCTACAGAATCCCTCTCTTCCCGCACTCCCCGATCACGTAGCTCATCACGGAGACTCGACAACTCCTCCTCCAAATGCAATATCTTCTGCTGCAGTTCATATTCAGTGTCTTCTGCAGCCTGCATATATACACACAGGTTTAATTTTTACATTTTGGTTATGTACATGTGTCCATTTACTTCAGCTCTATAAAAGCAAGTTTCAGTCATAATCAGGAACTGTATATCTGTGTAAAGAATGTATTTATATGTATATATACATATCAACATGTGTGTGAGTGAGTGAGTGTGTGTGTGTGTGTGTGTGTGTGTGTGTGTGTGTGTGTGTGTGTGTGTGTGTGTGTGTGTGTGTGTGTGTGTGTGTGTGTGTGTGTGTGTGTGTGTGTGTGTGTGTGTGTGTGTGTGTGTGTGTGTGTGTGTGTGTGTGTGTGTGTGTGTGTGTGTGTGTGTGTGTGTGTGTGTGTGTGTGTGTGTGTGTGTGTGTATGTGTGTGTGTGTGTGTATTTATATGTTGTCTAGGTTGCCTCAGAGATGATGTACATCACATATTACCCAAACATTATGCAGCATAACAATACTGTCAATAACAAATAGTATGGGAACTCTCTATCAGATCAACCAAACAAATTCTCACCTGTTGTGCCTCACTCAGGTGCTCCTGCAATTCATCACGTTCACTTTCCAGTTCCAAGATTTTCTCCCGCGCTTCTTCTAGTATTGAGCGCACCTTTTCTGGTAACACCTATGCATAAGAAGAGTTACACAGAACTTTGAAAAAGAGAATAATCATAACAACAATAAGAAAAAATAAATAAATTCAAAAGCGTTTATAAGATATATATCAACTTTACAATACTGTATAAGAAACAGATTAATAGTCATTAATAAAAGGCAACACTGACTTCATCTGCTTTTTCTTTGGACTGTGGTGAAGGTGCTCTTGAGGTACTTTCTGAGGAGGTGAGCAGTGATGCAGATCCAGGTCGGGAGAGTGGTCTTCTCTGACTCCTTAGAGGACTTGCAGGTGTCCTTGGCTGCTTGAGTCCACTATCCACACGTGGCCCAACATTCCGAAACAGCATAGGCTTATTCTTTTTAGCCACACTTAGCTGAATATTCGCTAGTTTCAGTTTCTTCTGCAATAGCATTTTTGCCATTTTTATGGCAAAAAAGTAATTCATTCTCTGTCTTTTTTGTTAATATATAGTATCAATGTGCCTAACTTGGTAAAATATGACAGTTTTACAATGAACAGAAGAATAATCAAAGCTAAAAACAACACTGAGTGACAGTAAGGATCACTAATCTAAAGCTATTACTATCATGAACAAGATTTCATTATTTAAGGTAATAGATACAATTGTGTGTGATGCCCAGTATAGTAAAATAATCAAATAATTCATAAGATCTTTATATCTATTTTCTTTAAACAGACCTATGCATAAGGATAAAACTGTTTCAAAGCAATTATTAGTCTTATAATCAGTATGGTGTATGTTTTTTTTTTCTTCTTCTAAGAATTTTGCCATACTTAAAGAAAGGTTTCATAAAAGGTAACTGTAAATAGTTTGATAATATGATAATGCCTGTATCTGTTATCTTTATCTATCCACTGCTATCAAATTTACTGTCATTTCTAGAAATTGCTATCACGGACAAACAAACAAAAAAAAAAAAAAAAAAAAAACATCCTGACTTAATGCATACTTCTTCTTTCCCTTTCTTTTCACAACATTATGCCCCGATCATCATATCAACAGTAAAATCAGATATAGTGCCTCAATAGTCTGTTGTTTTCTGTGTATGCTTACTTTGTATAAACAGCAAATTAATGAGTGCCACGAAGATATAAACTCAGGAATTTTTCTGGCATTTTGAAAATAAAGCATAACAAACAAT
>NW_020868955.1:0-2500 GCF_003789085.1 Penaeus vannamei
CTAATGCATGACAATCACATATGTTATCTGCACTTTCTACACGCCTCTTCCACTCTCTCATCTACTGTTGCTTCACGACCTCCTTCACTCATACCGGCATTCCACTTTACACATGCCACACCATATGCCTTTTGCATCTTTTTTCACACCTCGACAACCACACTCCACTCAAATAAACGCTATTGTACATACACCTAATTATATTTATCTATCCATATTTCTGCTCCTCTCTCTCTCAACCATACACACACAATGCATACACTCTCATTATGCACACACACATTTCGCATGTTCAAAGGTTATGGCTTTTAGGCTATTAATTTTTAAGTCAGATTTATCAAGTAGAATACTCCTCCTCACACCTTGGATAAATCATCTTCATTCTAGAAGATCGTGATAACGTACTTCACTTCTTCTCTCATCTTTCCTCTCTCCTCTATGAATTCACTAGAATACGAATCTGTTTCATGTAATCATCTGATATCATTCAAACTTTCTCTCTCTCATACTCGTCCTCTATCTCTCTCTGTTCGGTTCTCTATAACGACCATTCTTTGTTTAGCTCAAGTGTCAAAGATATCTTTTTACTGATATCTGAATCTATCTCGCTTCTCTCATATATATGTCTTATGTAAATATTAATATAAGATTTAAATTTTCCTGTGAATAGTAGAGCCATGAGTGCCAGCATGAGACTAGGCATTGACCTATAAGTACACTACTACTGTATATTAAGTATTATAATATAGTGATTACCTAATATGTAATATATGTATAGGACTACTTATTTATATTTACCAAATTAAATTGCAACAAAGGGAATAACATTATTGTAGAGGGAAACGAATTAACATTACCATTTTTACAGAGATCGAGTTACGTATATTATATATAAACTTCTCCTTATACTCTTCTTATCAATGTTTCATATTACTCTCATATTAAATATCTTACATGTATTTGCTTAACTAGCCGGCACTGGGGATACGGAAGACACTGAACAATTTTTCCTGACTACACCCAAACCAACCTTCTCAACACAAGCTCTTTAACAAGAAACACAGAGGCAGGAACTCTATACGGTTCAATTTGTCTTGAAAGGTGAGCATGAAGCTGATAGTATAATATTCATCATAGTCCATGCTTATCAGAAATGTATTTACTTATTGTTTCTTTCTAAAATCTATTATGTCTAATATCATCACCGTTCATTATTGATTTAATATTTTTGATCTATTTATTATTCAATGTACACTGCAATTCATTTGTTTTAGTTGGTGGACTTAGAGAATAGCTTAATATAATTTTCATTATGAAACTAAAGCATACAGCCCTCATCAAATGCATATACAAACACCCAGCATTACACTAGGTTTTCTAGTGTGTCTATAAATATGCTCAGTGGCTGAATTTTCAAGGTAATTAATTCCTGATTTTCTTTTTTCATTTTTGTCGTTGGCTATACATGTGTGTATAATTACTCAACACACCATAACAGCTAATTGCATATTTACTACCATATCATTGACTTCATTTCCCTATCTCTCTTCTACTAATCTTAATCTTTGTTATTACTCTCTCCAGCAGAGCTAGGTATCAGAGCTTATAAGAGTGGAGCAAAGAAACATAAAGAATAATTAGAAATAGATTTACTTAATCACAATCCTTGATGTAACGAACAAAAAAAGAATTAATGGATCCGGATAGTAATAAACTTATATAAGACGTATATTAAAGATTTGAAAAGCAAGGAATTATATATTTTATAGGATAAAAATTGATACTAATAGCAAATGAAGAAAACGTGTTAGTTAGAACTCGCATATAAAAAAGAGATACACGAGAATGACAAGAGTGTTAGCGATAGATTAAAGTAGGAAGGTGAGTGAGAAATTAAGCAAGAAGATAATAGAGTAGATAGGCAAAATATAACAAGATATATACCTTACACGGAAAGAGAGATCTTGATAGAAAGAAAATACTCAACCAGAGGATATTAGAGATTAATCCAAGTTATTAAGAAAGAACGCAACACTCATGACAAAGGAAGATGAAATATATATTGAATTATATTATATATACATTAGGAACTCTATCATAGTGAAATATTCTTCCAGGGACATTATGTCATCGGAGCAAAGGAGATAGATAATAAAAGTAAGCAAAAAAGAAGAAAAGATGGTAGAGTCCGGACGAGGAAGACAGAGTGCACCCTAGCAGACGTTTCCATAAGGCACCGCGCGCGCCGCTTATTGTGTCGCGTAGACCTATAGGATCTGAAGACAGAATCTCTAGATAATGACAGGAGAAAAATATAGCTGGAGTAGCCGTGAGTGCAGATTCTACCATCTGGGCTTATATGAGTGATAGACCAGAAATCGTGTTATGCATTGTCATTTTTCTGCTCCCGGTATGCTAGGAATGTTTCTTGCCTTTCATATTGGTTTGTGCCTGTTTTTTGTGTGTTCTTCTTCTCAGATAATATTTCTATTTCATTTTG
>NW_020868955.1:15000-17500 GCF_003789085.1 Penaeus vannamei
ATATATGTGTGTCTGTGTGTGTGTGTGTGTGTGTGTGTGTGTGTGTGTGTGTGTGTGTGTGTGTGTGTGTGTGTGTGTGTGTGTGTGTGTGTGTGTGTGTGTGTGTGTGTGTGTGTGTATGTGTATGTATGTATGTATGTATGTATATAAATATATATACACAGACACATACATTTGTGTGTGTGCATGTATACACACACATACATACAGATAGATAGATAGATATATAAAGAGATAGGTAGATAAAGAGATAGATAGACAGACAGATAATATATATATATATATATATATATAGATATACAGGCTAACTCACTTCAAGGTAGTAACAGGATATTTGAAGACATTTTCTTTTTTCTTTTTTTTACGCAACAGAATACGTATCAGTAACGATCAAGCAAGACCCACTTACTGTCTATGGCAACACATGCCAAACTAAGGGCGTTTTAAGCAGGGAAATTTCTTGCATAAATTCAAGACTTTTACTTGCTATCTCAAGAATTTTTCTTGCTCTCTCAAGCGGCCCCCGTAGATGGCTAAGTCAAGCGGTGTACCGTTTCCATGGCAACAGCGTCATTCTCGTACCATACTGGTTACATGCCCCCAAATCTAGAGAAATTATTTGTTTACGGTTTCTGTTTCTGTAATTACCATACGTTATAATCAAAGAATTTTGAATTAAATGAAAACGAAAGGAGATAATGGAGATTATGGGGATTAAAGTTTTTTCTTAAGACTAATAGATCTTTGCAAGACGAACAATTTATTTCTTACTTTTAAACTCCTCGTCACTCTAAGTCGAGGATTTACCTACTATTCAATGAATTAGAGAGCATTTCAAAGTGGAAAAGTCTGAAAAATTCTAGCAACATTCTACTGTTGATATTGTATTCAATTTCATAGAACCGTATGGGTAGGCCTATATTTCAATATAAATGGTTAGGCTTATATTTTAATTTTGTTGACTATTATATTCAACTTCATAAAATCGTATATATGAAAATGGATAAGCCTATATTTTAATTCAGTGAGGTTCATTTATTTTGATATCACGCCAGAGTGTAAGGGTTAGCAATCGGAAGTGTGTGTAACTATTTTAGAGGCACTGTATATGTATATGGGAGAAAATATTATGCTTTGTAAGGATGTTCGAGCAGATTTACTTATTCAGAACGTTTAATGTGGAAGATATTTCAGTTCAAGCGTAGAATTTTTTGGCTTGACATTTCATAGAACCATTCGTGTGGATTAGCAACACTGGCCAGACGCTAGCAGTTGTTTTAAGCAGCGAACGGTGCAGTTCTTGGCCTCAGAGAAAGAATTCTTGATCACACTCTCCCCTGCTTAAAACGCCTTAAACATCTTTATTTTTCCCGTTTACACGCGAATGGTGTTGCATTTCAGCGCAACTGCCAAAAAGGCTGATCTACGTCCTCAAGAAGGGATGTTATAGCCACAGATATCACTTGTGGACCGCCAAACGCGAGTAAGTGTAATAAATATATAGCCTAACCCATAGAAAGATTTACTTGATCAGTCTTGTGTTCCGCGACACCGTCACCCGTAGGCCCGACGATCCTTTGGTCTCCCGTAAACAAGAAAGCCGTGATACACTACTCTCTCCTACTGTATACACATCTCAGAGAATAAAAGCGCTGTTAACACTTTTTCTACATATTCGTACATCTGTATACAGTGTGTATAAATGCATATACAAAAATAAAAGTGAGATATTTTCTTTCACGTATCGTAGAGACATAAAAATAGATTTACATAATATTATCAGCGCTTATGACGTCAAAGGTCACTTTGAAGCTCATCAATAGATGCGAGAGCAACCTTTTTATATCAATATCGCCCCAAGAAAAATGAAATAAATAAATGAAATAATTTGCATTGTATGCAAGGATATTGCATATCATATGCTAAGATATATGAATCAAAACACATATTTATTTAAGGTAAAGTCTTCCTCCGCCCTAAGAGTCTCTAAATCTATTTAAATTTATATAATTTTCTAATTGGATAAATCAAAGTATTATATACCCAGTATGCGATATTTCGTTTCGGTCTCTCCTAGTTCCTAGTTTCTTTCTTTATAAAGTTTACGTCGGATCTTTGTAACAATGCAGAAATCTACGCATTTACAACCCTTACCTAATATATTCCAATACAAACATGCAGTTTTTGAACACACAAATGACACACTTACACATTATGCTTCTGTAGCATATTGCATTGTTCTTGTATTCTATGAATATGTTTATGATTCCAGTATCCTATGTTTCATTATATTCAGAATCTATTCCGGTTCTCGACACCCCGTGACCTGCTGCAGTGCGCGATAACCCGGTCCGGCTTCCCCAGTCTGGACACCCGCTTAGTCCTTTCCCGGTGCGAGGTATCCGGTTCGGCCTCTCCCGGCACAGGATACCTCGAGCGCTGGCTATCAAACGCTTTGATTGATTTTTCATAAATGTATGTGTATATAAAGAAGCACCCA
>NW_020868955.1:47500-52500 GCF_003789085.1 Penaeus vannamei
ACAAACTTGTATCTTTTAATCTTAAGATAGATAAAGCCTACTCAGCACGTTCAAACGTTCTATGCTCATTGAACTATCTCTGTTGAAGGCAAATTACCTAGCTGAAAAACATAAACATAACAAGTTTTATTCTTCTGTAATTCTAAACATGCCATGGATATTCCATGGATATTAAAACAAATAAGGTGGTAAAGACAGTAATAGCAGAGGTAGTGATAAAGCAACTACAAATAAAATAGCAGTAGCCTCACAAATGTTCATGAGTATGTAAGCTGTACTTTTTTTCATTCCTATACTATGGACAAAGTAAGATCTATTCTATCCAAAGCTATGGTGTAAAAAGAACGATGAAAGTTATTTTTTACCGATGTTATAGTTATTATCTTCCGAGAGAAAGCAAAAATGATATTGATATATAATAATAATGATAAAGATGATAATGGTAGCAATATGAATAAAGATAGATAATGGTAAGAACGGAAATAACGGTATTAATCACAATTATAATAACAATGATGATAATAATAATAATGATTATGATGATAATGATAATAATGATAATAATAGTAATAATAAAAATTATTATTGTTACGATAATAACAGTAATGACAATAAAATATAATAATCATGCTGATAATGATAATGATGATGACAATATGATAATAAATATAATAATAGTAATAAATGATAGCAATGATGGTGATGATAACATTATTACTAATAATAACAGCAGTATTTATAATAATAATAATAATAATAATGATGATAATAATAATAATGATAATGATAAATATAATGATAATGAATGATAATGATATGATAATGATAATGATAATGATAATGAATATATAATAATAATAATAATAATAATAATAATAATTATAATAATGATAATGATAATAATATCAACAATGATATTAATGGTAATGAGAATATCAACAGCAACAACAATAATAATAACAGTAATGATAATAATATTAATGATAAAAATAATGATGATAATAATGAGTAAAATGATAGTAAGAATAACAATGATAATAATGCAAATGACGATAATAATGATAGTGATAACAATGGTGGAATATATGATGATGGTAATGATAATTATAACAATTATAACAATAATAAGTGTAAGTATATTAATAGTAATGATAAGAATACTGAACACAACAATAACGATAATGATAATAATAATAAAAATAATGAAACTAGCAATAAAATAATGAAACTAGAAAACCTCTAATGATAATAATGATAATAATAATAATAAGGATGATAATGAGAGTAATGATCATAATGCTAATAGTAATTTCAGAAGTAGTAGTAGTGCTACTACTACTGCTACTAATAATATTAATGATAATAATAGTAATAATGTTGATCATGAAAATAATGATGATGATAATAAAAATGATAATGATAGTAATGAAATTAGTAGTAGCTGAAATAGTCATGGTGTTAAAATCATAATGATAGTAGTGATGAAGCTAATAATGATTATATTAATGATAATAATAATAGTACTACTAATAATTATTATAGCGATGATATAGTATGGCGAATAATGATAAAAAATATCAGGAAAGATACAAAAGGAGAAGAACGAAAAGATAATTAGAAAAGAAAGAAAAAGAAATACCCAACCCTTCTAAAAAGATACACAAAGCAAAGAGGGGAAGAGAGGGGGGTGGGAGGGGGAGGGCGGAGTAATGAGGATACGAGAGAAAAGAGGATGAAAAGAGGAAATGAAGTAAGCGTAAAAAAGAAGACGAAAAAGTGAGACCCATATGACGGAGTTAAAAAGAGAGAAAAGAGAGCGGGAAGAGGGGGAGGGGGAATGAGGGGGCGGAATGAGGGAGAAAGGAGGAAGTTAGAGTGCGTGAAGAAGGAGGGAGAAAGACCATATCATTATGCCTTTGAGAAGTAGATAAATTGAGGCAATGAGGCTGGTTGAAAAGTGGAGCACATGTGAAGAATGAAAGAGGGAAATGTATTTTAGAAAAGTTAGATACAGAGCATTTTTAAAATAAGAAATGATAGCATACACACAGTCACACATCCGTCTACGTGTGAGTATAGCGTGTGTGTGTATGTGTGTGTGTGTGTGTGTGTGTGTGTGTGTGTGTGTGTGTGTGTGTGTGTGTGTGTGTGTGTGTGTGTGTGTGTGCGTGCGTGCGTGCGTGCGTGTGTGAGTGTGTGTGTGTGTGTGTGTGTGTGTGTGTGTGTGTATGTGTGTGAGTGTGTGGTGTGTGTGTGTGTGTGTGTATGTGAGAGAAAGTGAGATAGAGAATCTGGTGTGTGTGCTTTAATACGATACAGTGCATTATTCTTGAATCAAACCATATATGAAAAAGAGTAAAATTAAAGTAAAATCATAATTAAGAAAAAAGAAACCATACTTCTCCGCAATTACACTTCAAATTAGTAATACGCTGGGTTCTTCATTTTCCTTCGCGGCTCCTCATTCTCCAAACAGGCAGAGTTAATGAGGAAAGCCCTCCTTTACCCTCCTTTAGCTCCTCCTCCCTTGCCCCTCTCCCCCTTCCTCCCTTCTCCTTTCCTTCTCTCTTCCTTTCCCTCTTCTCTTATCATCTGTCTTCTCTGAACTACACCATCTTATCACCTTCCCCCTCTCTTTTCTCCTCCTTTTCTTCCCCTCTCCCTTTCTCCCTCATCACCCATTCCCTTCTCACTTACCCTCTTCCCCATCCCATCCCCTCCCCCTCCTCTCCCCCTCCCCCCTACCCAAAAGAGTGCCATCGTCTTAAGAGGAAAGAGTGAGATCTTGCCAATCCCGAAGTGACGCCTTCTTTTAACATAACGACGCCTGGCTGTCTTGCAGAGAGCAGTTGCAGACTTCGCTTCATGGGCTAAAAGATTCCACTGTTTCGCTCCTGATTAAAAGTATGACGTCACCGCCTCCCTTTGTCCTTTTTTATATGCTGATATTCCGTTTTTTATTTTTATTTTTTTCTGATCCCGAGATATCATTATTATTATTATTTTTAATTTCCCTATTCTCTCTCTCTTTATCTATCTATCTCTTGGTCTGTCTCTCTATCTATCTCTCTGTCTGCTTGCCTACTTACCTGTCTTTCTATCTATTTGACGGCCTGTTGCCTGCCTGTCTCTCTCTCCTTCTACACGCTCTCGTTATTTACATCCCCCCCCTCCTCCAACACCACTGCCTCCCGTTTTTTTCCTTGTCTGTGTCTCCTTCCCTCCCCCTCTCCTGGATATACTCTCCCATCCCAATAAGGCCCTACAGAGATAGTCTTTGTCAACGGTTGAGAAGCACAAAAGCACAAATCAACCACGGAAATATTGTCCAAGGTCTGTCATAAAGAGAAGAAAAAAAGGAGAAAAAAAAAACAGAAAAGGAGGAGAGAGAGAGAGAAAGGAAAAAAATGCAGCCTTCCCGGAACCTTCCTTTCTGTATTCTTCCTCTTTTTTAATATTCTTTTTTTCTCGACTTTCTTCCAAGAGTCAACTATTTCTCCCCGCTGCACGTAAAGTCTAGAATCCCCGGGTGTATCCTTTAATATTTTCCATTTACGTCTATGGTGCGTATACCTGAGCCGTCGGCCATAAGGATTGGGATTTGGGGGGGGGGGGTGATGAGGAGATTGGGGTCCGTGATCATCTTTTGGTGTTTTGCTTCTACATTATTCTATGCTGATGGTAACGGCAAGATCATTCACTCGCACGCTCTCTCTCATTATTTTTTTTTCTCTATCTATCTATCTACACACACACACACACACACACACACACACACACACACACACACACACACACACACACACACACACACACACACACACACACACACACACACACACACAACATTCTCTCTCTCTCTCTCTCTCTCTCTCTCTCTCTCTCTCTCTCTCTCTCTCTCTCTCTCTCTCTCTCTCTCTCTCTCTCTCTCTCTCTCTCTCTCTCTCTATCTTCTATCTATCTGTCTATCTGTCTGTCTATCTGTCTGTCTATCTTCTATCTATCTATCTATCTACCTATCTATTTCCATCTACCATTCTCTAACAGCCCTTCTCTCTACAATCTTTGATATTTCGAAGGAGAACTGTGAGTGGAAAAGCAGTGGAATCTAATTAGTACTGCTGCTGTATCTTTATATTACATGGTCTGATGATGACAAAGCGTAGGATGTTGTATGGGCGTAAGGTACGAGGATTTCTATATGTAGGTTGTATTATACATAGGATTTGACGTCATATGTTGATACGCAGAAAACAAATTGTGGCGTTGCTTTGCCCTGAGAGAAGGTAAGTGTGCTATGCTACTTTGTTGTTATAAGATTAGCTGATTTTTTTTCTCTCTTTTTTTTGGAGATGTACATACAAAACTATAGGTAATCCGTTTTTCTTTCGACACGCAACAAAAAGTTTACAAAGTAATTACTCTTACTTTTGTTAGCTTATTTACCTGAAGGAAAATCCGGTATAAAATTTTAAAAAAGGACGCATGCTGTTTTATTTAAAGATAAACGGTGGGTTATCAGATATCACCAATTTTTCTAACCTTCACAATATCAAAAGATGAATCCCAATAGCCTAAACAATCATCCCGAAACAAATACTAATAAAACAATATGGTATTTTCACCCGCGTTATAGCCTAATCCCCCCCCCCCCCCCACTGGCTGGAGTACCATGACGACCCTAATGATGAAAGCAGACCCTAATGCACCATATCGGGGAGGAAGTCACGCTCGCGGTTGTTTACCTTCGTGGGTGCGCGGTGTATCTTCTCCGATGTCATTAAGAAAGTCACAGGAAATCTCTCTAGGTATCAGGCCATTGACTAGAGGCTACAGTTGCTATATTTAGATTATTTGACGTCAGATTTCAAGTTGACATGTCGTAGAGGCGTTTCTGTTTAGATTTTGATGATCGTTTCTATTATTGTTATCAGGTTCCTGTTATCATTCTGATTAGAAGTATTATTATATTTGATGTTGGATATCATAATGATTGATAA
>NW_020868955.1:67500-75000 GCF_003789085.1 Penaeus vannamei
ATTATACACCATCCTACCCCTCCCCCCTCATCCTACCCATCATTTACTCAACACTCATATATATTTATATACCACTATTCTCATTAACTACCACAAACCTATTACCCCAACATATCCTAACATATACTATACAAAACTTATATCACACACAGATGCATTATAATTACTATCAACATACATATATATTATAATATATATATATAAAACTGTTAAGAATCCAATACAGCAACATGATTATTATCAGGTACCTTACTACATCATAAATATATTATAAATATATATATATAATAACATTAAAATAAACAATAATAAATATATAAATAGTTTAAAAATATAAATAATATAAAAAATAATAACATATAACCATATAGCAGATATAAAATATACGTAGATAATTAAACATTATATCCCCACATACCTGAACATAAATAATACAAAAAATAATAAAAAATATAAAAAATATACATATAATAATAATAAAATAAAAAAATAAATCATATAAAAATATAATATAAAATAAATATAATATAATATAATATAATAATATATAATTATAATATATAATAATATATAATTATAATATATAACAAATATAAACATAATATATAATATATATAATATATATGATAGATATATAATATATAATATAATATATAATATTAAACATTAATTATATAATATAAATATAATATATAATATAAATATAATAATATATTCATATTAATATATAATTATATATATAAATATAATAAATATAATATATAATAAAATAAATATATATAATAATATATAATAATATAAATACAAATATAATATTATAAAAATACATAATTAAATATATAATATATTAATATAAAGATTAATATAATAATAAAATTAAAAATATAAATATAAATATAATATATAATATAATATATAATAATAATAAACATAATAATATAAATTATAATTAATATATATATAAATGAAAAATATTAATATATAATATATTAAAATAATATATAAATATAATATAAATAATAATATATATAATAAAATAAAAAATATATATATATAATATATAATATAATATATATATATAATAATATAATAAATAATATATAGATAAATATAATAATAAAAAAAATAAATAAATAATAAATAAAAATATAAATAAAAAATAAATATGAATAATATTAATAAATAATATAATATATATATACATATAAAGAATAATTAGAATATATAAATATAAATAATATAGAATTATTAATTAATAACAAAGATAAAAATTAATACATACTTAAATAATAATAAATAAATATAAAATAAAATATTATTAATATAATAATATACTAATATATATATATAAATATATTATATATATATATATATTAATTAATATTATATAAATATATTAATTAATTATATATTATATAATATAAATAATATATATATATATAACTATTAATTAATTATTATATAATTATAATATATATTTATAATTAATTATATATATTAATAATTAATTATATATATTAATATATATAATTAATTATAATATATTATTATATTTTATATTATATTATTATTATTATATATAATAAATATATATATATTATATATATATAATCATAAAATAACTAATCATATAATTATATAATATAATAAATTATTATAATATAAATAATAATATATAAAATAATACATAAAAATAGTATAAATAATAATAATATATATATTATATATAATTATAATATAATATAAATATATATATAATATATAATATATATTATTATATAATATATTTAATATATATATATATATATATATATATAATAATTTATAAATTAACATAATGTATAGAATACATATATATATACATATAAAAAAATATATATATATTATATATAATATAATATAAAATATTTATATAAATAATTATACCATATATAATATAATATATAATATTAGAATATATTATATATAATATATAATATAATAATAATTAATAATAATACATAATTAAAAAATATGTATATATAGAATTAATAATAAATATAATAATATATAGTATATATATAATATATAAAATATATAATTATATATCATATATAATAATATATATATATAATAATATATATATAAAATATATATACAAAATCTATATATATATGTAATATATTAACATAAATAATAAATATATATATTATTATAATATATATAATAATATATAATTTATATATTATATAAAATTAAAATTTATACATATTTATAATAAATAGATATAAATATATATATATATATATATAATAAATATTTTATATAATATTAATATTTTATAATATGTAATATATATATATATATAATATATATATATTAATAATAAATATAAATATAAGATATAAGATTCTAAATATATAATTATAAATATATATATAAATAATATTTAAATATATAAAAATAAAAATAAATATAATATAATTATATAATATCAATATAAATATAAAAATATATTTATATATTATTATTAGATTAAATATATAATTATAATATAATATAAGATATATATAATATATATATATAATATATTATATATATATATGTATATTATATTTATTATATATATAAGATATAAATATATAAGTATAGTATGTTAATATATATTATTATAATAATATATAATATAATATTATATTATATATTAAATGTATATAATATTATATCTATTATTATATATATATATATATACAATATTATATAATATATTAATATAATATTTATACTATATATATATAATATATATAATTAAAATTATATATAAATAATACTACTCTCTCCCCCTCTCCACTCTCTCTCATCTCCTCTCCCTCCTCTCTACCCCCTAGTCTCTCCCTCTCTCTCCCCTCCTCTCTCTCCTCCTTGTCTCTCAGGTTTTACCTCTCACCCTCCGTCTCTCTCCTTTCTCCTCTCTCCTATCTCTCTCTCATCTCCCATATTATATATACTAAGTTTGGCAGTATTATAAATCAAAATTAGCACTCTCGCCTCACCCTCAAGACGATACACACATATACCGTAGATACTATACACTTACCAAACATATTATATATATTAGTATATATATATATATAATATATATATAAATAATATATACACTATATATATATCTATATATATATATAATATATATATTACATACACTATATATATATATATATATATATATATATATATATACATAACATTTTCATATATTTCTGCATATATCCACAGTCCTACGAGTAATCCCGTCCGCGTTTTCCAGAGGCAGGAGAACCAACGCGACGGAGGGAAGGAGATCACTGGAAAGCAGAAATGGAAACTTAAAAACACTCGCTGGAAACCCCTCAAGCACGGGGTAAGTTGCACTCCTTTGCCCTCTCCTGTTTGCACCTACTGTGGCATCTTAACTGCCTTTCTCCATCTCTTCATTTCTATTTGTCTGTCTGTCTGTCTGTCTGTCTGCCTTTCTGTGTGTCTGTGTCTATCTCTCTGTCTGCCTGTCATTACTACTATCATACTTTTACTATCATCATTATCAGTGATACCATTTATCTTTATCATATTCATCATTATTATCATCATGATCATAATTAGCAATATCATTATCATTATTACTATAATTTTTATCATTAGTATCATCATTATGATTATCATTATTGTTGTTATTATAGTTATTAGTATGATTATTATCATTATCATAATTATTATCGTTATTATTAATACCATTATTAGTATTTTGATTACTATCGTAACATTTGTCATTTTTATCACTATCATTATTATTTTCATATGTATCATAACTTTTATTGTTGCTTTCTTATTATCATCATTATCATTCTATTAGCATTGCCAATATCATTACCATTTTGATTATTATTATCATCATGGATTGTTATTGTTATCATCAATATCAATATTTGAATTAGTTTATGTTATTTCATATCATACTACTATTTTCTAATATATCGTGTTTTATCATTATTGTTATTATTATCATTATCATTAGTAGTAGTGGTAGTAATAGTACTATAAGTATTATTATTATCACTATCACCATTATTATTATTATCATTATGATAATTACCTCCGCCAAAGATATTATGTTATTGGTAGCGTTGGTTAGTCTGTTTGTTCGGTGGTTAGCAGGATAAACCAAAAATTTATGAACAGATTATTATGAAAGTTTTACCAGAGGTGCGTCTTAGCTCAACTTAGACGGCAATAAATTAGGGTAGTGATGGCGATGATAATCCGGATCCAGGAACTTTTAAAGATAGGGACAACTTAAACATTTTGGTACTTGAGTATTTAGTATCATTATCATTATCATTATTAATGTAGTTCTTCAAGTGTGATTTTTTCAGAAGTAACACTATTTCCTTGGCGGAGGTATGCGCTTTCTGAGTGCTTCTAGTTATTATCATCATCATTATCATTACTTTTATTGTTATTACTATCATCATTATCACCATTATTACTGTTCACTTTTCTCCGGGTTGGATTACCTATTTTCTACGAATAAATGTCTGCCTTTGAAACCGGATTATAGACGACACATATAGGACAAAGGAGGGAAATAGCCAGGGCGCAAGGGGGGGGGGGGGGGAGAGGTTCTTTATCGGTGCAACTTTCATAGAAATTTATTCATACTTCATTTTTTCTAAACTATTTCATTATTTTTTTTTTTTCTTTTTTATTCATTTAGCTTTTCCGTGCGAATGTGAATAAAAACGGTTCCCCGGTTTCGATTCGAAATGTGGGGGTGGGGGAGGGGGAGGGTAGGGGGTTGGAATTTGGGTGAGTTAGATTCGAAATAACATTCACGATTTTTCATCATGTTTCCGTTGTTACTTAAATCGCTTTTTCAATTTCCCACTTTTTTCCCCTTTTTTATGATCCTTTCAATGAGACGGAATAAATGTTTTCAACGATTACGGAGTGGCTAATCAAACTGACAGTGCTTGATAGTGAATATTAAGCGTTAAACACCATAACTGGTCCCACATAAATTAGATAATCAGACATTATTTCATATTTCCAATTCCGTTTTCCAGTCATTTAGCTTCACCTATACGCTCTGCTCCCAGCACTGATGGCTTTCAACACTCAGCTCAATGCCATTAGTTTCAGAGTCATTTCTTTCCCTTCCTACCTCGGTTAGCTAATACTCTAAAATTCCTGTGTAATATCTTTTAAAATTCATTGCCTTTGACTTAATCGGATATGATCGTGTAGGCAATAGCTTCGTAGTGAAAATTTGCGAATTTCTCTACATATAATTTCTTTTAAAATTGGTTCGCCTCAAATCATTCACACAGCAACACCAACAACAAAAAGAAAGGTTATCCAATAACAAATAGATTAATGATTATCAGTCGTATCACAGGATTACCAACCTCCGGGAAAAACAAACAGGGTCACCAACATAACAGAACCAGAACAGCGTCATGGCAAATTATGTCTGTATTTCCTGGATGACGACAATAAATTCAACAACATTTACACAACGCCACCAATCTTTTCCCCTGTAAATCTGTGATGGTGCACACGCAACAACCTCATTATTATAAAACTTTATTTTCCCTCGTCATGTGAACAGCCAAACACGCGCTATTCCCGCCTGTTTTGATGGCGGCAATTTCGAAAACGTGAATGGGGGAATTGTTTGATTATATTTCGGCGCGGGAAAAAAGCTTTCTTCCCGTTTATTGCGGAAGTAGGTTAATTTGCGGATCAATCCAGTAAATATGCCACATCGGGTGCATTGTCATACCAGGTTTTGGTGGCGTACAACCGTTGTTCAGAATGTGTTCCATTAATTTCGTGAACATGGCCTTTCCACCCATGGCCTTCCTCTTTTTTCGTCCTATTTTTACAACGACACCCGTGTTCACATTTGCATGAATGATGTCCATCTGTGTTCTGATAGGTATGCACGAGCGTAGATATACCGGACATTAATGAATATTTAAATATCGTCAATTAACATAATGCTTTCAGACCTTTTATTTGATTCATGCGCTTGTGGGACCTCGCTCTACCTTTATGTGATACCAGCTGTTATTGTTTCATTAAAATCTATAAATATTCATCTCTGATATAATCACTTTCAATTGCCTGGCTCAGTTATAACTGCTATGATAATATTGAATGAATTATTAGCAAATATATTTAATGATTGAATTAGTTCAGTCCACCGGAGGGTGATTTTATTCTCTGTTTTGCGAGCTTTATTTTCTTTTTCTTGACAATGTTATCAACTTTGTTTTGCTTTGTTAACATTATTGTTTCTGCGGGGATAGGGCAGATCTCTCTCTCTGTGTCTCTGTATATAGTATATATATATATATATTATATATATATATATATATATATATATATATATATATATATATATATGTGTGTGTGTGTGTGTGTGTGTGTGTGTGTGTGTGTGTGTGTGTGTGTGTGTGTGTGTATGTGTGTGTGTGTGTGTATTCATGTATTCATGTATGAACATATGTATGTACATTTATGTATGTATGTTATGTATGTATGCACGCACACATATATACACATATATATATATATACATATGAAAATCAATATATATCCGTAAGGTAATAGAGAAAACTAGCCAAGGAGACAACCACAGAGGACGAAAGCAAGACGAGAGAGAGAACTAAAAGAGAAACTGCGAAAGAAAAACATAGAAGCATGAGAGGGCGAGCGACGTCAGAAGTACCGCCTCGAGTGCAGTCCAAGGATATTAAAAGGCAAACAGTTTCGTCATCGTCCGTGGCGCCGAGGAAGGGCTGCTCGGCTTCAAGGACGTGGCCCTTTTCTTGCCTTCTTCCAGGAAAAATGACGGAGGTAAAGTTAGGACTGTCTTTATGTATAGATTTAGTTAGAATATGTATGTGTGTGTGGGGGTATCTATGTATATATATACATATATATATAATATATATATATATATATATATATATATATATATATATATATATATATATATATATATATATATATATATATTATATATATATATATATATATATATATATATATATATATATATATATATATATATACGTGTGTGTGTGTGTGTGTGTGTGTGTGTGTGTGTGTAATATATATATATATATATATATATATATATATATATATATTATATATATATATATTATATATATAATATATATATACATGTATATATAATTACATATATAAATATCTATATCTATACTATCTATCTATCTATCTATATATATATGTATGTATGTATGTATGCACACATTATCTATCTATCTATCTATCTATCTATCTATCTATCTATATATATATATAGCTTAGATACATATGTAGATGTGTGTATATATATTCATACACACACACATTTGCATGAATTTGTGTGTAAGGTAATGTATATTTGCTCGAACATTTTTTTTTTTTTTTTTTAGGTTATGCATCTCTTTATATATCTGTATTATAGCATAA